>PVIR01001739.1:0-115808 GCA_004026965.1 Petromus typicus
AAAAAAAAATCTACTTTTCTCTTTATATTTCAATTTTGGTCGTTTCTATTGGTATGTTTGCAGATTACTAAAACTTCCTTCTTTATTGCTTAATTCACAGTTAATCCCATCTACACTGTAATTTTTAATCTACAAGATTTGTGCGGGTGTCATATTTTCCATGTTTAACATTTGAACACGTGGAATTATAAGAATAGCCAGTTTGATGTTGTCTTCTAACATCTGTGTTAGTATGTTTTGATAAATGAGTTATCATATCATTATATGATATGCTTTCCTGTTTCCTTCCATATCTGATATTTTTGGGTACATATAACATTGCAAATTTTATACTGTTGGGTCACAGACACTCTTGTGTTTTTCTAGTATTACTGAGATTTGGCTTGGGGTGAAAGAAAATTGCTTGGAAGCAATTTGATGCTTGGGAGGTTGCTTTCATGATCAGTTAGATGGGACTGCTCTAGTGTTCAAAACAGGGGTACTTATTCCCTATACGAAATGATGTAGTCAGGTAAGCAGCACCTGCTGTCTACTGTCAAGAGCAGAAAGCAATCCCAACACCCCTGTCCACTGTACATCGATATCTGAGGTACTGAGCAGAACCTGACTAACAGGCAAACACTGGAGGAAATGATGCTTTACTCACACAGTGAAGAGACTGGGCAAGAATAGCATCTGTGGTGAGTGCTAGCCATTCTTCTGCAGTGAAAGAAGGGTGCACTGAGGACATCTGCCTTGCACCGATGCCTGGAGGGCACCGACTGGCCATGGAAGACTGAGTATGGCATTGTTTCATCCAGTGCTTTAATGTGGTGTTTTCCTTGGCGACGCCGATACCAAGAAGCAGTAGGCAGAAGTACAGAGAACTCCTTACAATCAGCGACAGATGCCACTTGCTCAATAAGACTTTTATGTATTCCACTGAAGGCTCTGTCGCTCTTAAAGGCTAGTTGAAAGAGGGCTCTTTTTAGCCTTGTGTAAGTCCTGGGCACTAGCAGCTCTAATCGTTTTAGCTGGTTCTTCCTCTAGCCATGCCTGGTTCTCTGCATGCACGCACTGAGCAGTGCTCAACAGAATAGATAAAGGTGATCTCTGCAAATTTCTAGAACTCTCTGTGCCACTCTCTCATCTCCATTTTGCAGCCCCTGGAATCTCAACTATCTAGGTCTCCTCACACTCCTACTTCTCCTCAGGGATCAATGTTCTTCATTGCCTGATTTCCAGTAAATTGGAAATCGTTTAAAAAGAGTATCAGATATGTGATTTGATATTTTATATCTTGTTTCTTTTATGATTTTTCAGGTGGGAAGACAAGACTGTATTACGCTTGGCTGGAGGCAGAAGCAGCCGTAGCTTTATCCTAAACTGATAGAATCTAACTTTCATGTAAGGGGAAATTTACTTCTAAAATATATCTTTGATAATCAAAATATTGTGAATTACTTTTGGTGAACATTTCAAACAAAATAACAAGTTACTTTGTAAGAAAGAAATGTAATGTTAGCACATATATTCCATTTATCCTACTGAAGATGTCTTTGGTTTGTTATCTAGGACTAGACCTCTAACTGCCTTAAGAAAACTAAGCAATGTGATAATCATTAAGAGATCCCGATGTCTTCATTTCCTCATTCACATTTGGAATATCAAATTAAATGTGATCTACATCACCATACTGGCTTTCCACTTTGAAATAATTCTGAGACCACCCTGGTCCTCTTTTGGTTTTAAGGCTGAAGGAAGAAATGGTTTGCCAAAAATATGTGACAATTCACTCTGCCAGCCTGAGTTCTGAGCCATGGAAACGAACACAGAATCAGGGGCTGTGTTCAGAATTGCATTCATCAAACTGAGGTTGAATTTGCCAACCCCGGGCACTGCCCGATTGTCATTTCCAGGAAAATGATGTGAGAAAATACTTTGAAGAGGGAAAATAATTATCCTCCCTCAACAACTTCAAAGGTAGTCGTAGAAAATGAAAATGAATCCATTTCTCCTGACTTCAGGACCATATTATCAACTGTGAACTTGTTTCACGACATAAATTCTGAGTTGGTAGTCTGTTGCTCTGCATACCATCCACACAGGAGAGAAGGCAGGCCTTCAGCTCCCTCTCGGGGTGCTGCCCAATCCGCTCAGGAGAAGTGCTCGGCGTGGCAGCACAGGATGTTTCTGTTCTCTCACCGCTCCTCTGTTAGAACCTTGTGTAACATTTGGAGCTTATCCCAGAATGCAGTGCTCATGGCCTCCTCTCTCCTATCCTTTTAGGTCCACCTAAACCATAGCAATGCCCATAAAACCCTTTCCAGGTAGGTCAATATCCACTGTGCTTTTCTTACCCAGCTTAGATGGTTTAACTTCAAATGTACGTTTTAGTGTGTAATCTGATGCTGTTTGGAATTATTATTAAACTGATTCTATACTCATAAGAATCGTATATTTACTCCTCAGTATCAGAAAGGAGAAACAAGGTCATGGTGTGTAGGAGGTGGTCACGAGATAACAGCTCCACTCGTATGATGCTGCCCTTACATAGATGAATTGAACATGGAGCTTACAAGTCCATTTGTTACTTAGGAAGAAAAACTTAAGGTGATGATGATTGTAAATCTCTTATTGTCATTTGTTTAGAATAGAAAATGTTTTCATTTGATTTACAATTAGTTTTGTAGCAAATATTTAAAAGTTCAAATACTGACCATATGTCTGATTACATTTTGTATTTCTTATTTTATTAATGGTACATGCACTACTTTGAGGAAAGAGAACATAAATTATTTTTCTTTTTATCTCTTACTGTTTTTGACAGATATTCACCACTTCCTCTGGTGATGTTAGCTAGTAATTATGTAACTATGGGTAAGTCAGTGAAACTCTCTGTAGGTCACCTTTTCAATCTATATAATTGAGAATAAGATTGGTTGCTCTATATGCTTTTTTATACAAAGAAATATACAATGTTATTTATTCGGTATGAAATTCCATTCATTCCTTTTATATTTGTTGACTCTGAACTGGTGACCTAGTATTCTTATAAATAATGAAAAATAAAACAAGAATTAACTGGTGGGAGAAAATGACCACCTTAAAAATTATACCTAAAAATGTGGATCTATAGGAATCCAGTACAGGTGAATAAAATTTTCTGAAGGACTCCTTAATAAGGTAATAATCAGCTTTAGAGATTCTACTGGCAATTTTACTCATGTTGTTATTTGTGAGAGGAGAGGGTTTGATTTGGTTATTTAACCAAAGGATGGTTGTGAATTGAACTTATGTCACTAGTCAAACACTTCTTTGCCACATTCAATATGCAGTTATTCTGTGACTAATATGACCCTGCACAGAAGAAATATTCCCAAGAATATTCTGGATGGAGTTTCTAACAATACAAGGTCACAAATATTCAGATTTACTGGATGAAAATATATAGGAGGACTATTACAATTTTGGAGAAACTCTAGTACTTGGATGGGGCATCACAAGGAACAAGGCCTTCAAAGGTAATGGACTTTCCTATTCATAACCTGTAAACAATTACTAGTATTCACTTCTAGACATCTCAGCATCATCAACGAGTGCCTCACAGTCTCTGAAGTGTATCTCTCAATAACTGTCACTCTTCAGGAGTAACAAAGGGCATTCTTGTGTTCTCTCTGTGTCTTTTATGAGTTATACAAATAACGAGTTAACCACCCCCCCAAATGTCAGTGTGAAAACAGAAAAATGTCTCTGTGACCTGGTTTCTCAGCTGAGTCCTGATCTCCTGAGTGAGCAGCATGAAGCTTCCTCTCTCCTCACAGAGTTCTCTGCAGAATTAAATGCTTATTGACTTCACGCTAATATCCATTTAGTAATCTGCCGTTTTTGTTTGTTTTAATATAACACTCAGTTTTACAGTAGAAGGGAATTATGCAGTTTAGAAGTATGAATATTAAAAAAGGATTTAATTAAATCTGTTGCCTGAAACCTCTGTCTAAAGCTATAATGACAAATTTAGTCCATATTTATTATGGTGCACAGGGGACCTTAACCAGATCATTAGTTTATATGCCTTACTCAGTAGTGAAGTTCTAAAACTTTACATTTTGCATATTATTACATTATTCATTTTTCCAACTAGGCATAAAATACGACTTCCCATGAGTACAATACCTAATTCTTCAAAATATACAAAGATAGCAATAAAATGATTAAATTACAACTCTTACATCTGTTCTTCTTGTCTGATTATAAATTAAAATGTTTTAAAACAGGAGAAAACAATTCAGGTAACAAATGATTTTTAACTGCTCAACTCCTTATAGGTCAGGATGCAGATTAATACAGGCGCGTAAACATAACAGACAGATATGTGGACATGCAAATACATGGAAAGGTGCCTACTTAAGGCTGGGTTTATTCTCACTTGCGATGGCAGCTGGTACCCACTGAAAACATTGTGCCTAATGAGAGACCACAGTAAGTTCAATGGACTCGCTTCCAATGATGACATAAAGTTTGAACTAGCCAGTGGAGGTGCCAAAGTCTGAGAAATAACTGAATGAAATGACGGTGTATATAAAATACCCTTTATTTTAAAGCCAAACTATAAAACATTATGTCTGCCAGGAGGAAAATATTTAATGCCATTCTAATCCATTAGCGATCACTGCAAAATGCTGCCTTGTGTTTTCTTTAACAGTCACACATTAACTCATGCTTAATTTAATGATGGAATCAGGCATCGGCAGAAGGCACCCTGAAAGCATTTCTGATGTAATATTTGAAGTCATCACCCATTTCAGGAAATGGAGCCATCAGCCACAAAGCACACACCTGAAAACTCTCACCAATTGGAATTGAAGTAGTCTTCAAGTGGAAGTTAACTTCTGGCAAAGTCTCAGCACTGAAATCTAATGGCATAATATTTTGTAAGCCGTAGCCTAACACACACATCTTTGTAATCTTGGAATTAATTGTGTAGAGGTTAATTTGGATGGTCACCTTGACTTCATGGACTTTTGTTCAAGGCCTATTGCATGTACTGAGAGACTGCATCTTGATTGTTTTGGACACTTGAGATGAGATGAAAATAGTATGTTAATCTATTAAGACTGTGTAAGCCCACACACTCACACACATGCACCCGTGCAGTTACTACGAGAAAAAACAGCAGGTACAAAGTCAAAGAAAGAAAGCTTTAGTAAGCTGGGACTCCAGTGTCTGAGGTGCACATCTGGGGCATTGAGCTGGAGAACCCTAGACAGGATGGGGAAACTAGACCTGTCCACATCTGTTCTTCTCTGGAAAAGACACAGATGATGAGGAAATGGGTCAGTATACAGAAGATCCCCATCGAGATGAACATGCTTTTCCCAGAGGAAGATTCCTGGGAGAGGAGGAAGAATGTGTCTCACATGTGAGTTCAAAATCAACTACTCACTTTTATAAAGAAAAGATCTGGGACCCATTCGCAAATCACTACATTCTGAGTGAACAGTTTGTTCTTCATTCCCCTCTAGTTTGTCTTCATTAGAAATATTTTTAAATCACAAATTTCTGTAGAATTTACAGAAATTAAGGTTCAGTATTTAGGTAAGTCTCGAGGGAACTTTGCAGGCAGCATGGGAACACTGTTTCAAATAAAGAGATCGATAGATTTCCAGTTAGGCTTCCTACAAATGAAACTTGAAGTCAAGTAAACAAGAAGCTACTCAGTCACTCTCTCTAAATCGGTCATGGTGAACAACTCATGTTCAAGACAGCTGGGAGTCTTTCCTTTGAAAGAACAGGTGCTTCAGTGCCTTAGATGATAACCCAGCAGAGAGAAGGATCCTCCTCCAGCCCGGCTGACTCCATGGCTAATCCTTCCACCCTGAGCCTACTGCACCGAACTGCAGATTATTGGGCCACTGGAATTCATAATCTCAGGTTCGCTCAACTTATCATTATTTTACCACAGTATATGCACAAGGACAGTTAACACAATAAACCTCCTGACCTTTTGTGAATCAATGGAGCTTTCTTCAAACTGAGATGCTATGAAATATTTTTTAGTTTTCATCTCTCATAAGTGGATGGACTTCAGGTGAAAATGAACCTTTCCATGGCGCTGGCCCTTCCAGACACACTGTATGAAATATCACAAATAGCCTTTACTCTCTCTATGTTTTCTTTAAGATTGCTTATTACAAAGTAAAACATCAGAAAAGAACAGCCACGGAGACTAGAAAGATTCAAGTCCCCACTCCCTGGTTCCTCAGGTGACTATGGGGAAGACACAGGCCCTGCTGAAAACTGGATGCGCTGGTATAGATACAGCTCAGAGCTGATGATATGGAAAGGAGAAATCAAAATGTTATGTCTAGGAAAGAGTGAAGAGAGAGAAAGAGAATGGAGAAGAGAAAGATGTGGAGAGAGAGAGTCCTGGATCGAAACAAGTGAAATCTGTTTGCTTTCAGAGGGTCAAAAAAAAAAAAAAAATCAAAGGGAATATATTTGGATTTGGTCAAATAGCCCTATTTACAAGACCACCTTTGATTTATATAAAGATCTGTAGAAATCCAGCTCCACCCCTCAATCTGTAGGGAAAATATACTCCCAGTGTCTCTCTGGGCTCATTACAGAATGTCCCTGGATAAATAAAATCTAGATCTGGCGTTTGTCCACTACTGTTCTAACTGAGCCCAGCCAGCCTGGCCCATGCTTTTTCATTTTATTTTCTGGAGCCAAATGACTACCATCTGCTGTCACAAAGCTGTCACACAATCACGAGAGGAAGATTTCTAAGGAATACTCGTACAATGGCCGAAGAATGGCCATACGGCAGTCCAGCTCCTATGGAGCAGGAGGACCACGCCACCACGTTTGAAAAGACACGGCACTTGTGTTCTCCCACTTCTCAGCAAGTGCATTGTAATACAAATCTTTATTTGGACTCAAGGCGTTGACAGGTCAATTGAACAGAATAAGTCTAGTTTATGATGCAGTTGTCAGAACTGGTTAAAGCAGGAGTCTGTTTACCGACGTCCTGAGATATTCCAACAATTTTTCTTGCAAACCAGCACCTTGAGGTTAATTACTTTACCAATTTGAGTAAATGGCAAGCCATATTCCCATCTGTCTCCATTAGTTCCCCACTATTTCTCAATTTATGATGACTGGGGTCAAGGCTGTGGTACAAAAGAAGAAGTAATAAAGCATGAATGGAGTAATTTTCTGTTTATACAAATGTGGTAGCCACCGCATAAATAAGGCAAAGACATTTCAAACGTGCATATTCTTAGCTTTGAAACCTCTGGATGTTAACTATATTTACAGTAAATGTGTCTCCTAATTTGTAAGTGTAAAACAAATACAAGTGACAAACTGCACTTTCCATATTTATGGGCTGAAAGCTAAACTCTGCTATCACAGACAGCAGGCCTTGGGTGGATCTCACAGCAGAAGCCAAGTCATGAAAGAATGCTGCAAGGCCAAGGCCGGAAGAACTGATTTTTCTTCAGCTTCCTTGTTCATCAAAAAGCAAGCTCTTAGGCAAAGTAAGAAATGTTAGACTTCTGTGTTGGCAACAGTATATAGTTTTAATGAATATTCCGTATTTGGTGTAAATATTTTTTTGTGACCTGTATAAGATTAAGATACTAATAGAATCCCTTAAAATCTATGAAGTGCAGCTGACTAAAAACTTAATTATCAATACAGACTCTCCTGTTCCTCTTGTCCTCCTCCCTCCCTCCCTCTTTTTCTTCCTTTTACTTCTTCCAGGCTCTTCTTCATTCTTATCACTATCCAATCACAGAATAATTCAAAAATGTAAAGTGCATATATTCTAATCTAAGTCATAAATATATAATTAACTCTAACTCTGAATTTTGCAGTGCATTTTTTCAGTATTCAAAACAAACAATATTTTTAGAAGTCCTTAATATATAATTCAAGAAGAAATCACTGCCAGTTTCTCTGGTTTATTAATGGATATGGCAGATTGATATGTCTTTTACTTATCTGCTTTTCTCACACACTGGCAATATAAAAAAAAGGCAAGAAGATAAATTTTTGGCCACTTGCCACAGACAGCTAAAGTGATCATTAATTACCATAATAAAATAGATTTTATAACAAATGAGGCATAAGTCCTATATTTTAAATAAATAACTGCAAACAATGGAAACAGAAACCACTCCCTGACTACTGTGAAGCTCTAAATGGTGTCACTGTCACTGAACATGTACAGGTCGGCTTCGGGCACAAAGTTGGAGGTGAGTATATGACCATATAATAGGTCACAGAATGACTATTTCTTACCTTTCAGATAAAATCTTAAGTAAATGGGATGGTTTTGTGCATCTGACATGTAATCTAAAAGCAGATTAGATAAAGACATTTCATCTGCCATATTCATTAATAAACTAGAGAAATTAGCTACAATTTCTTAAACTACATATTAGGGGCTTCTAAAAATGCTACTTCAAATCTTGACATAGTTCCTTCTCTGATCTTTTTTAGGATCCTCCTGTGTGTCTTACTGTAAAACATGTCTCATCAAGAAACATCAGCTTCTATTTACGTGGGAAGCAAGAAATGCTCTTCAGACAATTTGGAACGGCTGGCATCTACTAGTGAAATAATATGACTGATACATTTTAGAGCGCAGAGATACTCAGGTTACATCTTGAGAATCTGAACATCCAACTCTCCCACAGTGCCAGGTACACTGAGTCACCCTGTGATGCCCAGGCCTAATCTCAGTGTGACCTTCTCAGAGTTGAGTCCAAACATGTTCTCAGTTCCCCCAAGACAGACAAGAGGCTGGTGGGGGACACAGAGGTCCTGTCTAGCAGCCCTCAGGCCCCAGAAGATAAGTGGTAACTCGGCTAAGGTGAAGCGTCCAGAGGAGACACGCAGAGCTGTACAGAACAGGGGTCTCCAGCCCCTGGGGGCAGGACTCTGAGGAGCAGGACTGCACATCAGGTGCTTGCCGTGGCTCCCCTCCGCCTCATCACAGGGCCTGAGCTCCACTTCCTGTCAGATCAGCGCTGCATTACATTCTCATTGGAGTGTGGACCTTTGCACTTTGCACTTTCAATTACTCCAAAACCACTCTACTTCCTCCCTCCTATTGGAGAAAAATCATCCCCCAGGAAACCAGTCCTTAGAACCAAAAAGTTTGAGGACCACTGGTACATCATTAGTGGAAGCATATAATGGTCAGTGATGTGTAGAAGCAGCTCATCCTAAGACCTTTTGAAAAATTTAAGACTATATAAACTGATCAATAGAGTTAACATTTAAACAAAGTATTGTAGCTTTCAGTAGGTGTTAGAAGAGTGATGTTCAGAAACAAAAGAGGTTCTTGCTGTGAGATGCCCTGTCAAAGGACAAAACAGACAATAGTATCAGTCTAGAGTCCGTCCACGGCATGATGAGTGTTAAGCAGAGTAACCTGGATGTTCGTGGTGAGGGGATCTAGGCCAGCTCTGGCAGATCTGCAGTGGCTATGACTCAAGGGGCGGATCTCCGCTCGCAAACATCCCCACTCTGCTTACCAGTCTCTTCAGTCAAATCAGATCATTTTCATTCTCAAATCTCTTTTAAATTGAAAAAAAAAATCCCAAGAAATTTGAAAATCACTACTAGTCATATGTCTTGTCATGCGAAGTGTGTGTGTGTGTGTGTGTGTGTGTGTGTGTGTGTGTGTGTGTGCACGTGTGTGCACTGGTGATCAAACTCAGGACCTTGTGCTTACAAGGAAGGCACTGGAAACACTGAGCTAAATCCCAGGCCTCATGTGAATTAATTTAACTCACAACTTTCTCAGCTCTTAGAGAAGAATCTGAAAGTCAGAAGGAAACTTAGAAATCATTTGGTCCAATTCCCCCACTGTACTGAAGAAAAGGCTGGGGTGGTGTGGAGCTGGCGAGCACATCTGTAGGCGCTGGATTGATCCCTGCAGAAAGCACTAGGACCTAAGGGTGGCTTGGGTCTGCAGTCACCAAAGAGTGCACTGGTGGATGGCAGGAACGAGGCACTACCAACTAAAATCTTTGGATCTTATGCTTACTACTTAGTGGTGCTTTTTCTTTTTGTTTAAAATGTGCCCAATGGTGATAGATACTTTGGGCCTCTGAAATATGGAAAAATCACCATAATAGCACAGAGAACGGGAGTGAACCCTGACATTGCTGCTACCTAATAGCTATCAGCATATGCAGAAACTTTAATTTTATCAGTCTTAAGGTAAAGTTAACCCCTACTTTTGCATACGGTGGACAGAATTAGAAACAGTAAGTGCATATATGTAGAACATCCACTACCACATTTGGTGCAGAACAAACGCTCAAGAAATGATAGGTGATGTATTCAACCTGCTTCCAATGGGGCACGAAGTCTGGTTATGACGCTTTCATTTCCCAAACCCAGGGTTAGGTGGGAATTGCCAGGAGGTCATCACAAGCTTCCTCACATCCGATTCCTTGTGACAATGCTGAAGAGTAAGGAACAGATCTTCCCAGGGTAGTGCTGCAAAATCTCTATAGGGCGGGGTTGCTAACAGACAAATACCTGTACACGACACTTTGCTGGACCAAGTGAAGACATGAAATTGAGGCAGATGTTCTAACATTTACAAAGTACTGAGGCTTCAGGAGCCTGGTCAGTGGGGCTCAAAGCGGCTCCTCTGTTTTGTTTTCATGCACAAAACAGGGCCCCCCGCCTGGCATTTAAGACTCCCCAGCTCATCTACTTGACAGGATTTGCTTCCTCGTCTCTTCACAAATTCTGATTTACAGTTCACCAGTTTTCCGTCCCTCAGAATTTCTTGTCCGCATCCATGTTAGCATTTGCTCACACAGTGGTCCCTGTCTGGGTGCCCTTCTGCTGCTGCCTCTGAGTTTATGCATTCATCACAGTCTGGCTGAGTCCCACCTCGCTCCCCTCCGTGTAGCCCACTGTGTCCCTTCCTTCTCCCAAATGCCCGTAACACTGAGTCATCCAGCACTTAATCACATGGCTCTGCATCGCCTCTTAAATTTTAATGCATCCATATCCTGTTTCTCCAATAAAGTTTTAAGCTTTTCAAGGACAGGGACCACATTTTAAACCTCTTCATATTCCTTTCAGCAACTTTCAAGGGTCTTACAAATACCTATTTAATTGATGAGTATATATCACTGTCAGTGTGATAAAACTAGTTTCTTTGTTGTTTTTTGAAGAAAACATTGCAAGGAAGAGCATGCCGCAGATATTTTTCTAGAGGTCAATGGTCTAGCCAAAAGGATGCCACTGATTTAATCCATATAAAATATGGGGCAAACTCTCTATGTTAATGTCATTGAACTGAACATAGTTCTCATTTCCCAGAGGTCAGTTGGCAAGCTGAAACTTCCCTCTCTATGGGCACACCAGTGTGATTTCTGCTCCATCTACCTCATGGCAATGTCGTGAAGGTAAAATGAGATGCTGTGCCCAGGTATGACTGTTTCAGGAGTTAGAGATTCTCAAGATACACATGGGGTTATCATAATGGACACCCACACTCTGGGACAGGGCTATTCCAAAGATTGCTCTTTTTCTACTCATGGATTTTCCTCCTCTGGGAAGTCACATTATTTCCAGGTTAAAGGGTACGTTTTACACTCTCTCTGGAGAAGAAACTGTGAGGATAATGAGGTGAGACTGAGAGTTTTGACTGTGCTTAGGTAAACTTCACTGACACCAAGTTCAAGTTTCGAGGGACACACCTAATTAGATGTGGTAGATGGAAAATTTCCTACATGTTTCTACCAGTATAATTAAGCCATAAGAATCAAATGAGCATAGGCTAGTAAGACACAAAACATACCTACCTTATAGTAAATGTTTTTGGCAGCAAATTGTCTTAGTAGTTGGATACACTGCTTTACCCACCTGCACAGTGCCAGAACCTTGCACTTCCCAAGTCAATCTCTGCTTAGAAGAAAATCTGGCTTTTTTTGGTTTTTTAACTCAACCAAAGTGGACGTGTTGGTATTTTATGGAGCACCCACAGCCCAAAAATGCCAAGGAATCATGATAAAACAGAAGCCAATTTTTAAACAAGTGACCTTAAAGCTTAGAGCAAAGCAGAGCAGAACAGGATGACAGTGAGAAAGGAATATGGAACACTGGCCCTAGAGTCCAATGTAGACAAGGAGGGCTGACATGGTTAATGAGTTCCCATTGAAATAAAGGGAAAAGTGAAGGAGAAATGCTCACCAAGAAGTGATGGCCAGGCTTACAAAGCTACTTGCTTATTAAAATAAAGAAAAGAATTTTAAAAAATAAAATTTAATAGTCTGGTTAAATCTCATCTCTCTCCCCTCTGTGCAGTCCACTGTAGAGATTTTGCAGTACTTCCCAGGGAACACTTTTCCTCACTCTTCAGCACTATCACAAGGAATCAGATGTGAGAAAGTTTGTGATGACCTCTCAGCAGTTCCCACCAAACCCTGGGTTTGGGACATGAATGCATCATAACCAGAGAGTAGCGGAGAATTCATTTCTTTTCCTTTTCCGGCTTCTTTTAAAATTTATTTTCATTAGTATATATTTGTAGTACATTATGATCACATGCATCATGATGGACTTGTACATTTATATAACAGCTCTTAATTCTTTTTTGGTCCTACCCCAGCACCTCTCAGGCCCGTGTGAGTCCAAGCTCTTTATGCACTGCTACATCTCCTCTCATTCTTGCTTCCTTTTGTGATTACTTGGACCTATCCTGATAGTACAAGATAACCTCTGTATCTCAAGATCCTTAACTTAATCATATCTGCACATTCCCTTTTGTTATTTGCAAACAACACATTCACAGATTCTGGGCAGCAGAAGGAAGATATCCTTGGGAGTGGAGGCCATGGTCTGCATGTGTACTGCAAAACTCATGTGCTGGAAACTTAATCCTCAGGGCCGCATTCCAGGGAAGGGCGGCCATCAGGGAGGACTTCAGGAGAGGAGGCCTCCCCCGCATGAATGGGTGAGGCTATCATAAAAGGAAGTAGGTTTACTCTTCTGCCACACACGGATACAATATTCAGCTTTTTTTGCCCTTTGATCTTGCCATAAGAGGGTCCAGCAAAAAGACCCTCCTCATTAGGTGTCAGATTTCAGAACCTTGATCTTAAACTTCCCAGCCTTACAGTTCCCTATTGTAAGAAAAAAATTTGTTTATGAAACATTTAAAAAGATACCTAGAGAAACCTAAGTTAACATTATCCCAGTGGGCAGATCTCTAAAGACATTAGGAAGGCAGGCCTGCTGAAGAAGTATTGCAGTCCACGCCTGTCCTTTTCTGAAAGAGATGTACTGTCGCCGAAGGCCTTGGACCATGAAGTCAGAGGCCGACATCAGGTGCTTCACTGTTTCCCCAGGGCTAGTGCAGTGCTTGGCCAAAAGCAAGTACTAAACAAGTATTTCCTTGAAATAAAGAGAAATGAGTGTGTGGAGGGTGACATTTGTGAGTGTGCACTGAGTCATGTGGATTCAGAAAGAGCCAGAGAGGATGGCTCCGAGTGGCCAGTGCACACAGAGTATACTTCTCCCCGACTTTCCACTCCTCCTAGCTCAGATGGGGTTCTGGTACTGAGTTTCTTCCTTACATCTGTTATAAGTAGAATATCAGGTTCATAATCTTAGAAAGATCACTGCTTTAGTATTTCTGCAAAATACTGGTGTTACAGGATTAAAACAAATCTAAGGAGCCCTCTTACATTGTTACATCATATAGAGTTGAATCAGATCCCCCCACGTCTATATTTTCACTCACCTCAACAATCAGGAGATCAACAGCAAGTAGTTCACATGTCAAAAATACAGTGTCCAGAATACATAACTGTAACTATTATGTGTAAATGTCCAAATATCGAAGACCACTCAAGATAAAAAAATATGTAGAGTTTGACCTCAGCCAGTATAGATTAGTAGGTTAAGGTCTAAATGCTACAACTACAAAACTTCCTTAGCTGAGGATTCTCAAGCTTTCTTTGGTAATACTTTTCTGCCTTTTTAACAGAGTAAACAATATATTATTTGGGAATTTCTGTTCATGATTTTCTCATGAAGCTTTAGGCTTATACAAATAACCTGCATGTTTTCCCCCAAAGGCATCACAAAAACTGACATGGAATAGTTTGAATACATACATGGTACCTCTTGGAATCTGCACTAAGTCCCAGCACCTTAGGACTCATCACAGTACTATGGCTTTTTCATCTAGCTCAAACTTCTCACAGTTTTTCCTTTTCTCTAATGGAAAGTGCTCCTTGCATCTACAGATTGAGTGTTGAAATTGTCACCTTCATCCCAACAAAATACTTCATAGCAAAACTTCCTGAACAGAACGAAAGCACTGATTCCTACCACTTAGATTAATAAATATTTCTTAAAAGATAAAGACTTTATAGTAGATAGTAGGAAAAGTGACTAGACATGGAGCCCAGAACTAAAAAGTTTTATGAAGTAATGTTTTGACTCAAGGTCACTGGCCTGGGCAGAGAACACTTGAATTGAAATCAAGGCCATTCAGTGAACCATGAGTAATTTTAGGCAAGTTTCCCAGGAGTGCTGACGCAACCACACAGCCTCATCCTGCTTGACCAGCATGGAAATCAGCAGTTAGGATAAAGTACTTGAGGTAGCTGTCTGAAGGGAGTTTTTTCCCCCCCCTATTTTCTGGCTGTACCAGCTTCTTATATCGATTGTCTTTCTTCATTTTCATAAGCAATATTCATTTACAAATAAAATTTACCCCACATCCTCTCATTCATGGCCAGGAAGATGGTCCTCATTCCAGCGACTATACTTTATAGAGGATGAACATTATTGTACTACCAGGAAAAAACAAACATCAAATTGCTTCTATTTAAATTTCCTTCAAGTAAACTTGACCTTGAATCTCAAAAAGAAGCTGAAAGATATTTCAATATATTTTATTTTGGGTACATACTTTTTTAGGGGAGGCTAAAGACAAAAGCAAGAGACAGTGTGCTTCTTTCCAGTAAACTGGAGGTTTGAGAAAGATCTATCTGTAGTTGTTAGTAATACAGCTGCCTGTCTGAATATACAGGATGCAAAGCTGTGCTCCCAAGCGACCGTTATCCCTTGATTGTTGGTTTAATCATAAAAAATCTAGTTATGATAATACCAAATTAGGGAGTCTTTCATAGCTTTCAGAAAACCAATAAGCTGTTATCAGCAGAAGGAATTAAGTGGCAAAAAGCAATGTGAGAAGTAAGAGTTCCCAAGATGAACTGCCTGACAGGTTGAGAAATTAAACTAAGACCTTCTGTCATGTGGACTTGGGTCCACATGAACCTTCAAAGATCAAGCATCCATAGTTCAGTTTCTGCATGGTCTTTGCTGGCAGGTGGCACCAACACAAAATCTGACTGCCGAAGGATATTTGGATCTGCCCAGCATCTGGGGGGACTGCAAACAGAACTTTGGTCTTGGAGACAATATGTTCACCCCACACCTGCTTTCACTGCCACAGGCTAGAGCAGTGGCCAGAGCAGGAGTCATTTTCAAGCCATAGGAACCTTGGAATCAACCTCTAATTTGCAAAGTGCATCTGCTTTATAGACCTGTTTGACAGCAGCTTCATAATTGGAAAAACATGTCTCATATATTTGCACTCCTCAAACCATGAAAAAAAAATCTGGCTTTATTTTTAAAACAGTAATTACATGATAGAAGAAAGCCTTTCATTTCAGGGACTATATTCAACTAAGACAATTTCTTCCTTCCTTCCTTCCTTCCTTCCTTCCTTCCTTCCTTCCTTCCTTTCTTTCTTTCTTCTTTTTTAGGTTTTTTGAGACAGGGTCTCGCTTTGTGGTTCAGGCTGGCCCTCAGCTCAGCCTCCAACTCACATCACAGCAATCCTCCTGCCTCTGCCTCCCGAGTGCTGGGCTTACAGGCGTGAGCCACCACGCCCGGCACTGTGGTATGTGGTACTGGTTGCTGCCGGGCGTGAGTCTCCACGCCCAGTATTGTTATGTGGTTACCCGGGATCGAACCCGGGTTCTTGTGCTTGCAAGACAGGCGCCGGAACCACTGAGCTAACTCCCTGGCCCCAACTAAGACAATTTGTAAGCAGAGTAACAAAACATCTGGTAGCAAGGAAATCATGCATGTGGTAAACAGGATTTATGGAACACTTAGGCCCAGGATGCCAAGATAAACATACTGGATGATTCATTTGACATTCCCTCAAGCTGTGGGGTCCCTACCGCTACCAGTGCATCGTTAGCTGCTGATGTTGTGGGGCTTATGTTTTAATTGTGGTAATTTAAGGAAGTTCATCAACTTATAACAATCAAAGATATTCAACCCAAATAAGAGTCAATGAATTACCTTATTCAAAAAAATTTTTAAAAAGCTTTTAAGAATTTTAAAAAGGCATACAATGAAGTCAGAGTCCTAAGAAAAACATATTTAGAACAGGTTGTTAGCTGAAAGACTATCTTTGCAAGCTAATATTAATAAAAAGAGGGAAGAAGAAAAGGGATCAGGACTCTGCTTAGAGAGCGAGAATCTCAGAATATCATCCCAGAAGGTACTATGAAGGAGATTCAATGTACCTCTCATTTGATGGAAAGGGAAAGTCCAGCACATACACATAACCTCGTAAGGTCACCTAGTTGCTACATCTGAGAGGAAGGCCTAGGACTAGACAGCTGGTTCCGGTATCTATCATGTTAAGCAGGACCCTAGATGCTGTCTTATAGGATTTTCACATAGACCATAAATTCTAGCTTTCATTTCCCAAATTAAGCATGATATAACTAATTTATTCTTTACCATGCCTGACATAAAGCCGTCTTATACAATTCAGCAATTAGATTTGTGAATAAAAGTAGATACAGATGCCTAGTAATCTCGATCAACTGATAACAGGCTGGAGTTATTCAGAAAGAAAGTAAAAGGCACATAATTGACTTTCAGTTGGAAGCAGGTGGATTAAATTATTTAAGAGAAACAAAGATGGGGAGAATGATGTTTCCCCCTCAAAAAAGGTGAAGCTAAGTAACAGGATCGAAGAGAACAGAGCCAGTCACTTAGCAACAAATAAAGGCTCTTGTTTGGGGGACTGATTCTGAGATCATCACTAAAATCTGAAGTGGAAACACGTTCTCACTCAGTGTACTTCACCATTCTCAAATTCTGTATTCTCCAGAAAGTCCAGCTGGAGCTTCTGTGGTGTTTCTCTTTAGTTGCTGAGAGCCACTCACTAGAGGAGGCTTACAAGCCACACTGTGTAGGAAGTTTGTCTCCTCTTCCCCATGAGCGAATGCAAGTCATTACAAAAGAGTTCCAGCTTATGTCTGCATTACTTATTTTCCAATATGTACTGTTTAAAAAATTGATTCAACTTTCAAACTGAAAAAGGAGAACATCAGAAAATAAGTTGGCATCGGAAAATAATTCTTAATTTCCCAAAAGAATTCATTCTGTGTTTCACTAATGGGCAGGCCTCTACATATATTCAAAAGAGAATGTAATCTATTAAAACTGAATTTTTGTTACTAATTATCAATTTATATTATTACATATAATTAGATTATTCCCTAAAAATATTGCTTTTGCTGCCTTCCCTCAACAGTATCTTTCCTAGTTACTATATTCTGGTTTTTGTCACTCTTAATTACCTTTACATACACATGCATTAGCCAAAAAAGTATCACCTTATTTCTGACGTATTTTATGATAGTCACTTAATGAATATTCATTAAATTCCTGACAGGGTGTTTCCTATTTATACTCTAGAGTTTAAAATGGCAATATAGGAATTACTACCATTTAATATTTCTGATAACTGCACACATCAACATTTGATTCTTTCCTATTTAACTGAAAATATAACCAGAAGATTAACAGGTTTAAAAAAAAAATAGAAGTCCAAGGACTAAAAAGACACCATCAGATTTTTAAGCTGCTCAATGGAATGCCCTTTAGTAACCCACTGAAATGTTTGCCTGAGTTTCAAAGCCACATTTTGATACTTTTATGCTGTAACTGAAATGCATTAAGCACCAGCATGATTCTCTGTGGAAAAGTAAAGGAAATTACGAGCAGATAAACCCTTTAGGGTGATGACATTAGTTCTGAAAATGGGTCGGTGTTACACAGCTTAAGATTCCTAGAAGGTCAGTGTTTCTTTTAGTTTATTTTTGTTTTTCACTTATAAGGCAGGCTGTTTTCAGTCTATGGAGAAATCACAAAATTTATAAAACATTTTAAAGTTATTTCAATCCAAACTAGCAAACTCCTCATGTTATTTAGCTCCCACCTGAAAGGTGGAAAGATGAAGCCCAGTCACATGACACAAGTATCTCACAGGTGCAGGAGCCCTAGTGGAGGCTGGGTATGGGACCCAGATTCTCAGCTACTGGCCTATAGCACTGGCCTCCAGCATTAGCTACTGTTGCTCTCACTGCCAAGACAAAATACCTGACACCCAAGGTCTGAGAGGAAGGGGTTTATTTGGCTTATAGTTCACAGAGGTCTCAATCCATAATCTGCTGACTCCAAAGCAAGGATGGCAACAGGCCTCGCAGAGAAGAACAATATGGCACGCACAAGGTAGCGGACGCAACATAAGACTTCCACTGCATCTTTCTGCCTCTTTTGTCCCATCTAGGTTGCTGGGATTATGGGCAGTGCTAAACCACTCTCGTGTACTGGTTTACTAATCACATGCTCTTAATACCAGCATCACACATTGTACATGCAGCTACCTCTGACTGAATGAGGCTCTGGGAGGACATCCAGACCCAAACCATAATGGCCCCACTTCCCAGCCACTGAATATCCGGGCTTCCTAGCTTTCTTCCCTTCTCTGAACCACACTTCACTGCCAATCTTTCTCTCACCATCTTATTCAGACTCACCTGCTTCTCTGCAGTCTCACAGCACCCACTGCACACACATGCCTTCCCTCACCACCTAGTGTACATTTTTCTCACTAAGGCTCTATTCTGCTCTTCCTAGAGGCAGTTTTTTTTTTTTTTGTATTTCATCCAAGTCCAACAGCTTAACAGCTGCCTCCACCATATCCACTAAATAAACCAACGAAAACCTCCAGCACCTCGCCTTTTTTGCCTAATGTTCCATTTCTTCTGTAGCTGCCAAAGTTTATGTCATAACCCAGAAGCAGCAGCTTCCCTTTGCGCCACTTCATTCTATCTGCCTGGGACAGGTACCTTTTCATGCTGCCGTCTTGTGCCCTCCACATCGTCACTCTTTACCCTGGCTCCCATGAGTACAACACAAAGCAAGTGTTGAGCCCCACACTCTGTTTGTGCCTTTACACCTTGACAGATAACTGCAAATGTCTTCCATGTTTGTTTGTTTTTTCTAAAGACATCAGAAACTCCTGGAAGTCAACATTTGGCTTTAAAACTGTTGCACACTATAGTAACTATAGATACTAATGACTATACATTTTTAAAAAGCCAGAAGAAAAGATTTTTGGAAAGTTTTTACCATTTATAATGAGAAATATTTGAGGAGATAAATATGTCAGCTTGATTTTTACATGATACAACACATGCATATTTGTATTAGACATCTATGGTGTCTCAAACTTATATTTTATGTCAGTTAAAAATAAATAAATAGGAAATAAAACTATTGTGACTATTTAGCAGGTACTCAAGATATACTGTGAAATTATTTCTATAGAATTTTTCATTTGGGGTACCCTTTAGTCCAGAGGTTTTGTGAAAGTCAAGTACATTCATCACAGTATTTCATCAAAATATTTTCTTCTGTTGGCTAGAAGTTCTTTAAGTGTTGATCCTTCTAACCTTTCTTTAGAAATAGAAATATGTTTAAAAAAGCAAATATTTTAAATAAATTCTTCTCTTACAATGGCTTGATACAAAAACTTAAGGTTACCAAGGAGATCATTAATATTGAACTTTTGTTATCAGCTATCAAATAGAGCCCCAAATGTATGATATAATAATATATGTACTTCTATATTAATGGGTTAAGTTTTAACATCTACTGTTGAGTCTAGTAACAGCAATTATTCTGATATTTTAACATATTATAATAGTATTATGGTATGAAAACGTATTTCTATTGATGACAAAACAAATATTAATATTGTTATGGTTTAATCTATTTTCCTAATAGAAAAACTAAAAGATTAATGAAATTAAAGTTGTTATTTACTACTTAACATGCAAATTCATCTACATCCTTTTTTTTTTGGACAGGGTCACAGTCCAGACTGACCTTGAACTCACCATATAGCTCAGTCTGGCTTCAAAGATTTGCCATCGTCTCTCCTCAGCTGTCCAGGTGCTGGGATCACAGCATGTGCCATCCTTTCTGGCTATTCCTTTCTATCTATAGACTCCATGTTGGTCCATGGAACCAAGGTTAACAACCCTTGGATTATAAAGAGGATCAAATTTTCTACATTTTTCTAATCACTTTCAACCACAGCACAGCTGTATGGAATATATATAATTTCTTCAACCCACCACTCTTCTGAAATTGCTATACTTATTCAAAATACTACTTGATGTCTGCCCCTATCTTTGCTGACTACATATATACAGCTTCCTAAAACCTTTAAGATTCCCTTAAAAGCAGGTGTTGCTCTCTTTGTCAATAAACTTCAATACAGAAAGAGCTGGATAAAAAGAATTTTTGTTCTCCACAGTGAAACTGTAGATTACTGTACCTAAATATCTTTTAGACAAGATATTAATAATTGATATGCCATTAGCTTGTTTTTCGCTTATAAGTCAAATCTTAGAGGTTTATTTTATAAATTGTTTGCTGAAATACAATTCATATACTTTTTTTTAAAGGCCTGAGAAAAAAAATCTACAAATATCAACAGATAGCTTGATTGTTACTGCAATTTATTTCCCACTTGTAGAAGACAGCAGAGTTTTTTAGGCTCTTCACTCTCAGATTGCGGCACTCTGGGGCCTGCTAGACACCAGTAAAAATATGACTGGAGCACTCCGAGAGCAGGTTTGCTGCAGTGAGTGTTTAATCTCTCACTGTCACAGAAGGTGGCTCTTACTTCAGTCGTGCACTGTCTAGAAACAAAACTGAAAATGACCTGTGACAGTTCTACAGGGGCAGAGCCTCCAACCCGGGAACCCCATGCGGATTCGGACCCGGAGAACTGCTGCTCACTTTTGCTACTTCACACAAAGCAATGAGGTGTCAGGTGACACGGCTTTCTCTAGTCTTATACACACTTCGGGGGTTCAGTGCTCACAGACCTGGGGTCCAGTATAGCACACTCTCTAGCAGCAGAACCTCTTCAACATCTAGCTTCAGGAAAAGCTGTGAAGAAATGTTTCATTTTTAGAAAGTCTGTTTAAATGCTTTTGCCGTTCCAAGTTGTTTTATGCTTTTTATATACTTTTTGCAGGACTATTTTTCAAGTTGTACTTTAAGACAGCCTCTTCCTTCTTAGTCGTAAGATCATTATTAGTTATAAGTAACTTTAAAAAAACAAAGCCTGCTTCTGTTGTATCAGATGAAGTATTGTTTCAATATTCACTGAGAATTTTACATTCTAAGGAGAATCTGAAACATCGGAAAGATCTTACATGGAAACAGACAAATCCATTAATAAGGGACAGTGACTGAGAAAGCAAGAGTTAGTGTAAAACAATCTGTTACATGCTGCATGGTATTGCTCGGTAATTTCCAGGAAAACGCAAAATGAAACTAGAAGCACAGATGTGGAATGCGACATGATAGACCTACAAAGATAAACACAGCCTAACAGTATGTATGCTGCATGGAACTGAGGAGCACAGCAAAGTCCTGCAAACACTGCAGCAGGTTACCAGCCTGGCCCTGTGCATCTGCTGCTTTCTAAGAAGCACCACCGAACATTCTGGGGATAGGCCTGACTCATATACACACCAAGCACTACCAAGACCTCTCATAGAACGAAAAGAGGCCATTTTGCTTTTGATTAAAAAAAAAATAGTTTTAAAGGTAAAGTTGAGTGCTATGAAGGCTGTAAGGAAATAGATAATTTGATACAGTGTTCTGAGAAAGTCAATTAATGCCAGCTTTCTCGAGATCAATTTTGCAAAATGTTAGGACACTGCCTTAAAATACACTGTCCTTTTAATCCAACGTCTGTTTTGCCTTGCACTGGCAAGGCCGGATCCCAGGGTTTTCACTCCTGCTAAATAAGCAGTCTTTGACTGAGCTATATCGCAGCCCTTTGACTCAATTTCTGGGACTCATCCTGAGAACAATAATCAGTACCTAGATAAAATTTTTGCTACAAAGACATTTTACAAAATAAACACAGCTTATAAGTGCATAAAATTTGAAAGGACCTAAATGTTCAATACAGTAATAAGAATCTGGAAAATAAAAGTATGACTTCATTTATAGAAATACTATACAGCTGTTAATAACTATCAATCTAAAGTTCCATTAAAATGTCCACGATATTCAGTTTTAAAGAATGTTTATAATGCAATAACAACTATAAGATAAGCACATAAATGTAAATCCACACCTAAGTGTCTGAAAAGATTCTTATCAAACTGTTCGATATATATTTCTGAGTGGATTTGGTATTTTCCTTTGATAGTCTGTACTGCTTAAATTTTTGTTGTATGATACTTGCCTCATTAAAAAAATTAATTAAAAGACTTGTCAAGTTATAAATTAATTACTATAGTATGTAAACTATAACACATTTTCACCTCAGCAAAATGAGCACAAGTCCACCTTTTTCTCCTGAAATAGCAGATTTAGTTACCCCCTTGCCCAAGGACTAGAAATGAAGGGGACACGTTTTTCTTTACTCTGACATGCATTGCCATTAATTATATTTTTTGTGTGTTCATCAACAGTAAACTTCAGAGTAAGTTTTCCTACCAATTTTAAGCAGTTCTGCATGGCCAGTTTTCAGGTCTGTCAAGAAAAGCCAAGACTAATATTCCAGTGTCATGTTCATAGCCATCTGTGTAGAAACAAAATCAGCTTTGGACAGCTTTTATCTTGCTAAGGTTCACATATTTGATGTGTGGGACAAATACTTGGGTTTGGAAGCTTAAAGGAATTACCATATTTAGTGGGGGAAGGGCACTTATTTGCAAACATCTCTTCACACATCCATGGGTAATAATTACAGCAATGTAATTTTGGGGTGTGGGGGCCCAGCAAAGTGACACAAAGCATGGAACTTCTAGGTCAAATTTGGAGTGTCCTCAAGAAATGAATAAAAATGAGATTTTTTTTTCTAAGTAAGAAAACTTAGAGCCAAGTAATTTGATGTGTAATCATAAAAATCATTTCCTCAGTTGTAAAGAAATGAGGCTGCATGCCTGGTTCTGCACTGCCCCCGGGGCTGAAGGTAACTGTCACAGCTGTACATCTGCGGGCCAGAGGAGGTTAGGGGGACCAATGGCAAAGGGCTCTCACCAGTGTTTAAAGCCCACAGGTCACTGTTAGGCCTTTCAAATACACCTGCCATCTGGCCTCACACAGCTCCTCTATAATTATTTCCCTTTCCCTTTTCTGCCCTGGAGTCATCTTAGAAGAGAATTATTAAGCACAGGATTAGATTCACAGCAAAAAAAATGGTTATTATTTTTTTAATCTAACATATCTGTGACACCAGCTTGTGTATCACCTCTTTGGCAGCTTTCTGCTTTTGTCAGTTACTAAAGAAGACATAGGAGGCTCTGAAATCTTCATCTAGCAGTCTGGCTTCTCGAGCTCTAGGTGCCTTGTGCATACGTTCCTATGGTATTGACCTCATTTGTCCACTGGCCAAATCCTAGATTCTAGCATAGTTTTAAATGCAGATTAAAAAATTGCTACCAACCATAGCAAGTAGATGATAAACCTTCTGACAGTAACTTTAGGACTACAAAATGGAAAAGTTTAGCATTTTATCACTGCAAAGTGATATTAGTGACAGAGTTGGTCTATAAAGAACAGAACTGTAACCTCAAATTAATTTTGAAATCTCGAAGTAAAATAGAAGAGCTATGTAGGAGCTCCATATGGTAAATCTACAGGACACCAAACATCCAGATGTCTTCACACATCTGTATTAGTGCTTTAACTTTTTCATGTTTCTTGATGTTTAGCTTCATGTAGATGTGACAAGACTTTGCTTCTAACTTTGGGAGCTTTCAAAAAAAAAAAAAAAACCTCAAGGAAACTATTTCATTACACTGAGCCGAGTATTTCTTATACTGTATTCTAGTTTAAGGCCAACTTCCTCATGTATTTGTGAGTGGATGCCTAATATTTATTGGTCTAATGAGGGAAAAAAGATGACTCATAAACGCACAACAAAATAAGAGAACTATTTCTGAGTAAGAAAACTCTTTTTATTAGTAATAGCAGATCTATGAACTCAGGAGCACATCTCTTCTGAGTCCTTCATTCTGTGCATCCATATTTCATCAATCTTTATCATCTCTCATTATAATATATAGAGAGCCTGAATAATTATTCTTGTTTTACAGGTAAAAATACCAAGGAACTAAAATGTGAAATCTGTCAATCACATACTGAGATCTTGTAGATCATTCAGCCTCCAATCCCAAATCATCCAATAAAACACGGTGCTTTTCTAGTTGTTCAGGTTTATTATTTTAATCCAGGAGAGATTTATTTCTGCATTCATTTATTTCTTTTGATATGAGGCTTGAATCGCTGAGAGGTGTGAAGAGGAGGACTTGAGACACATGTGGGACACCTTCTGAAATTCCTTTTCCAAATGAAGCCTCTCAAACTCCTTCACTTTTCTATCAAGGAGGTGAACACTTTCTATCTAGCTGGTATCCACCGCTGTAGAGAAGACGGATGGGAGCAGGAACTACCTGACAAAATTAATGTTGGTAGAATTCCCCTCATTAGGACTATTGAAAGTATTAACTGATAAATGAGGGTTTATGATAACTTCCGGCATACAGCAGTTTTTCTAACAGATGTCATTTGCTGTTGGTATTAATACTCACTTTGAGCTTGGACCATAATTTATTCTCAATAAAAGTAACTTCACTCTTCCTGCTTTGCAGATGCTGATAATGTTAAAATTACCTTTCAGTATAATAATATACTGTTCTGTAAGAAAAGATAATCCTGTGTTCTGTTTTATCCCCTTTTCATTATATGAAGAATAAAGTGGGCAAGTAAAATGTGTTTTTGAGCTACAACAGATCTTAGCTATACCTCATCCTGGTTGAATAAAGTGAATGATTGAAACAAAGTTAAAAATCAACTGATCCATTAAGAAGCACCTGATCACAGGATTTTCATATGTGCAAAATACTCTGTGGAAATTTGAGGCTATTCAGTCAACAGGTAACTATCTATCGCTTGTAAGACGGGACTTTGTGAGCTCTTTTTAAAAAAATGTCGACCAGACAATAGATTGATTGGTCAAACCCAAGAGTGTACAACAAGGCCATCAGTAATTCATCTCACACAGCAAAAAAGGGGCAGAAGAGAAGTGAGTTTAGAACTCTTAAAGCAATAAGGACACTGTGGACAGTAATTTACATCAGAAAGAAAATGCTGTCCTAACAGATTACAGCCCATAAATAAATGACAAACTCCATGTAGTAGGTTTAAAATTAGCACAAAACTGTGAAATGCTGTGTTAAAGATCAGAGATTAGTTGTGTGAAGACACAAAGGGTCAGCTTTCTATCACTGCAACAAAAAAACCTGAGACAATCACTTTCAAGAGAAGAAAGGTTGATTTTGGCTCACAGTTTTGTCAGTTTCAGCCCATTACCAATAGACTCCATTGCTTTTGGGCCTGTGGTGAAGTAAAACATCGTGGTAGAGAACATGGAGTAGAGCAAGCTGCTAACCTCATGGTGACAGGAACAAAACAAAAGCAAAAGCAAAAGCAAAATCACAGCTACCTACGATCCCTTTTGAGGGGCTGTTCCTTGAATAACCTAAAATTTACTACTACGTTCCACTTCAAGGTTTCCTCCACCACTTTCCAATATGCCTGGCAGAGGTCCAAGCCTTTGGGGAGATATTCCAGATCCAAATTACAGCAGGTTCTTTTATTTACTTTTGGAACTGGGGGAAGGATTTATTACTTAATTCTTATATAAGTCAATATATCTCTAAGTGTAGAATTTGAGGCTGTTTTTATGGCTTAGGATTCCCACCAGCATTTTTGTTCATAATTTAACTTTGCCCCTAAATGACTAAAGCTATTTGGGGATAGACAAGTATCTGTTGAAAGACAGCTACTACTCATAGTGGCATTACTGTATAGAAAGAAGATCACATCACTGGTGGTGTATCTCTTTGCCTTTCTCAGCAGGACAATAAACTTCTCAGCACTAAGGATCTTGATAAGAGGGGGGAGGTTAGAGACAAGAGTCCTGATTTACTATTCATTACATACATGGTCTTGACCACTCACAACCTGCACATTTAGTTTCTACATCTGTCAAATGCATATAACAGTGCCCTTTGAAGTTCATTATTCTGACTATCCCCTGAGAAGTATAGGAATGTGCTCAGAAGTCTCCCCACCTCACTAACTTAGGGTTATATCCTCCTCTAAGGATTACAAAATAATAAAAAGTTCATGTAATGACACATACCTAAGCAAGCAGAGCAAGGAATCTGAGAAGAATGGGTGTACATTTTTAAAACTGGTCATCCAAAGTACAAGTGATTTTTGGTATATCTGTATGTAAGAGTAACGTGCATCAAAGGTACCCAGGGAAAAAGTGGGTCCCTGTATATCATCAAAGAACTGCCTAACTGCAGTCACGCTGTACTCATGATTCATGAATCTATTTCCGCAAGGCCAGGTTAGGTTTGATCAGTCTCAATAGCTCAGTATCTTTGCCCATTGAGTCAGGTAGATATTTACCTCATGGCTTTGGCCTTGCAAATTAAAGAGCTTGTGTCTAACTGGAAGTTTTATTTTTTTAGAAAAAGTAATTTGAAAAGGATATTCCTCCAACTCATTTGGCCCTCCATTGCCATAGTTGTCTCAAGGAGAAAAACAACTCAGAAGGGATGATTCGTGGTTTATTTTTACACTGAGATTCCTTCAAGTACCCTATTTTTCTTTATTTTTATAAATAAGCTGCAATAATGTACATGACTTCAAGGTAGAAGCACCAGGCACTGCACACAGATGCCTCACCAGTGACAGGAGGTGCTGAGTAGTGGTTTTGGCCCAGATGTGTGCTAGAAGAGCAGGCTGGATAAAGCAGCCCTTTTTGATCATCATGTTAAAACAAAAGAGGTAAATAAGGGTGGACAAGTGAGACCTGGCTCCTTTCCTGCAGGCGAGGATATTTCAGTGTTTTTTACTTTATTTATTGAGATCTCCCTCTCTCTTACTTAATGTACATAGCCCAGCCATTTCGCACTGCCACCAAGCAGTAGCTTTTTAAATGATTCAAGAAAGTATAGCTTTCATTTAGGTTTGTGCCCTCCAGTCTGTTTATACTGGTCGATACACTTGTCTGAAAAATATAATGGATTAGCACATCATTCAACAAGCTAGTCAGAAGGCAAGCTCAAGGCGACAGACACCAAAAAGTAAATTACAGTCAGTAGTAGGGGTAGGCCATGCCTACAGCGAGGAAACATCGTATCAGAACAAAACCTGTATTCTGTGAGAATGGCGGTAGAATGGAAAGGGATGAAAAATTTACACTCAAATACAATAAAACAATCAGCTCTACAAATTCATATGGCACCGTAAACTGTGTGGTTTCTGATGGGGAAGGAGGAGGGAATCTGACGCCACACCATCCCACACATTATAACCCCAGCTGGAACCAGACATACATGCCATTTGTTTCATTTAATAGACTCATTTTTGCAAGCAGGGCTAGATCATGGTTACTTTGCACATTCCAATTAAATATTTGCAAAATGCTCGATTACCACAGGTTTGTACTTGGCAACCTGAGGGGCTAAAAAGAGGGATAAAAGAAGTGTGGGGAGGTAAAAAGAACACATTTATTCTTTCCCAGTTTCCTCTCTCCTTCCAACTTAACTAGTTTCCTTCCTTCCTTCCTTTTCTCTTTGGTAAGATCTTAAAAAAAATCAGTATTGAGATGCAAGATTGTAAGACCTTGAATCATTATGTTCTGGCATGTACCTGAATGTGAACCAAATCATCGCTGAGGTAGACATAAGCCTACTAATAATTATTAAACACTGACAGCTACAAACAAGAATTAGAAATGGGTTTTAAAATCCTGAAGGCAAATTTTGAAAATTTCACCATAAATTGCAAAGAAGAAAATGGGTTGTTTTTCTTACTAAGAGCTTCCTGAAGGGCTGCATTGCTCATACTATTCTTATACATTCTACCTCCATAAAAATATTCTTTTTTTTACAAACTATGCTCTAATCATAGAGAGACAGAGGAGGAGGGAAAGGAATGTGAAAACACCTGCATGGAGATCACACTGAAGATAAAATGCAAAACCCAAATATGATTTAAAAGTAGCAGAAAAGGAAGAAAGGCCAAGACTTCAAAGTTAAACAAAGTACAGATAAAACTTTCTCCATTTTTTCCTCTCCGTATACAATTTTTCAGATGTTAATAGGGAGAACCACCAATGCAACTCTTGGGTCTTAGATTCTCACAACCTTAGACTCAATTGTCAGTGCTCAGTGGAAAGGTCACAGCAGGCAGGGACAGCATTCTGAGGCCTGATAAGCCATCTTAAGTGACATCAGGAGGCACAAGGGGCTGGTCCACAATGGAATCCACTCTTCCCCCTGGAATTTCTGAGGACTTTGTATCACAAGAAGTAGCTCCACCAAGATTCTCCTGGTTTAACCTAGGGCCGGCCTTTCCTGCCTTGGGCTTTTTGCTTGCCTGGCATCACTGATGATTTGGCATCTTGCCTGGCATCACTGATGGTTTGGCATCTTCAGCCAATGCACTACTATAATCAAATGGTAAAGGGGGTAGGAGTATATATTGTGGGGGAACATAGGACGTTAAAAAAAAGGAAACAAAGCTTATGTATGTAGAGGGTGGGGGTTGGCTGGGAAATAGGAAAAAATGAGAATTAAGTTGTGTCATATACTGGTACAAATTTTCAATGTTGATTGTGATCACAATCTGTGTATAAAATGTACCAATAAAATCAATTATTTAATTTAAAAAAACTGGACCAATGTTGAACAATCTTAGCAAGAGTAAATACGTAGTCTTACTCTAGTAGAAGGTGAGAGATTATGAATTCCTGCAAAACTGGCCTCTCTGCTACCCCACTCCTACCTCTGCACCCCATTTTCTACTTTCTCTCCAGCAGAAAAGAGATTTCTCTATTTCCAAGGTTCATGTCCTTTCCACTATTAATGACATCTTTTTAAAGACCCAGGTCCAGTGATCTTCTCTCAAATGTCTTCCATTTCTGTTTCTGTATGCTCCAACTTCTCAACCTAATGTTAAAGTTATCTCAGCTTAAATATCTATTTGCTCCTTTTCACCTTCAGATTACTTTTGCCCTCCTGTTTCTTCCTCACCCCATCCTACAGAACTACCTCCTTTACCATCAAACTGCTTGAGAGAGAGGCCAAAACATGCTGAATATATTTGCACCTCTCACCCATGAGCCTATTGAACTGGGTAGTAGCAGCTTTCACTAAGGCTCGTGATAAAATTGAAGTCATTGTCCATCTTCTCTACTGGATGTATGCAGGGACATTTTTTTCCCTCGCTCCCTAACATTTTAGCTTTTTGACACTGATCATGTCTGTTCTGTCTCCTGACAGCTCTCTGGTTCTTCCTGAGGTATGTCCTTCTGGTCTAGGTTATGCCTGATGGCTGGTGCTCATCTTCTGCCTGTGAGTAATGGGGGGTTTCTCAGAGCTGCCTTCTCAACAGCCCTCCACTTGGCATCCTTCCCCCCAACCCTTCCCTCTGGAACCGTAATTTGCCGTTGGTAATCACTGTTAATTCCTTTTTTTTTCCAGTATGATTTGTGTGCCAACCACTTCCCATATTGCAGCTTCCAGCCCAACATCTTTCTTGCGCACCAAAGCCTTTGAATGGCATTGTCCTTTGAAGAGATGTCCCACAAACTTCTCAATGGCTCTGAGTCCTGATCCAAACTTAGTTTTCCAGTAATGGATTTCTTTCCTGCTTCTTACCTCCTGGACCAATCACCAGGGCATCAGGGCCTGGAAAAGTCACCTCAGATGCACTCTTCTCTTTATTTCCTCTAGAGTGTCCCACTGTAAGCCTTTCATCTCTTCCCTGGACTATTTGCAGTGGCTTTTTTTTTTTTTTTAATTTTTTTTCAGGGTCTCACTTTGTAGTTTAGGCTGGCCCTGAACTCAGCTTTGAACTCACAGCAATCCTCCTGCCTCTGCCTTCTGAGTGCTGGCACTGTGGTGTGTGGTTCTGAATGCTGGTGGGCATGAGTCTCCACACCTGTCATTGTTGTATGTGGTTACCAGGAATTGAACCTGGGCCCTTGCACTTGCAAAGCAGGTGCTGGAACCACTGAGCTAAATCCCCGGCCCTATTTGTCAATATTTTAATTGATAGATGCCATCTATCCTGTTTTTTCCCCATTGCTGTGGCTTTTCATTTTTTTCTGAAGCATAGATTGAATATTGTGCTTTTCCCTTTAAAATGCAATACTATGTTTTCCCCTTTTTCCTCAGGGCTCTGAAGGAGAAAGCCCAGTTTCTTAGATCACTGACACTCTTTTGAGTTTACTTCTAACTTTCCAGACTCTGTTCCTAGCTACAAGAAATCACTAGGCACAAATGCATTCCTCTGCCTCAAACACCTTTTCTACATGGAAAATGTTCATCGAAGTCTGACCTAGAATGTCACTTCTTCAACCTATCCTTTACCAACTTTATAGGCAAACTCAGGCATCTATCTTCTCTGTTGCTGGGATTTTTAGTGCATCTCCATTATAATGTGGACATTAAGTGTTCATTAGCATATGAGAGTTTTACTACTCGGAAGTCATTCTAGTTTGATTACTCTTGAGGGCATCTTGAAGATGCTACATCTCTGACAGCAAGAACTAGGCCTTTGTTGTAGTTATCTCATTTTCTAGCAGATTTAGGTATGTGTAGATCACTAGTAAGTGCTGGCTGAATGCAGGAATCCATGAACACCTGTTAAGTGTGGGGAGAATAGAGAGTCACTCTGGATTTATATCTCTATTATTGATAACCAATCCCTGGTACTGAGACTTGGAATAGTTTTCTAATAATGTTGAATATCAGAATTTTCTGATCTACCCAGTAACTTTCCACAAAGTTTTCAGAACTTCATTTGCACATATTATTGTGAATATTTCTATTTTATGGTACTAAATGGATGCGTAATTGCTCCAAATTTCAAATTCAAGTTTTCCTGCCCTTCTCCCTCCTCTGTTCTCTTTCTTCCTGTCTCTCTCTCTGTTTGTGGCACTGGGTATTGAGCACAGAGCCTTACGCATCCTACGCAAGGGCCCAACCACTGAGCTGTATCTCCAGATCCTTGTACTTTTAAATTTTGAGACAGCAGCCTGCTAAATTGGCCAGAGTGGCCTACAATTTATAATCCTCTCATCTGCTGGAGTATTTTGGATTACAGGTTTATGAATCATGCCCAGAAGTTTCAATTTCTCTTAACTCATAAAACTTAAACAGGTAAAACTGCATGTTGGGGCTGGGGAGTTAGCTCAGTGGTTCCGGCGCCTGTCTTGCAAGTGCAAGGACCCGGGTTCGATCCCCGGTAACCACATACCATACTAGGTGTGGAGACTCACCCCAGCAGCAATCAGCACCACATACCACAGTGCCAGGCGTGGTGGCTCACGCCTGTAATCCCAGCGCTCGGGAGGCAGAGGCAGGAGGATTGCTGTGATGTGAGTCGGAGGCTGAGCTCAGGGCCAGCCTGAACCACAAAGTGAGACCCTGTCTCAAAAAACCTTAAAAAAACAAAACAAAACAAAACAAAAACCCCAAAAAACAAACTGCATGTTAATTACCTAAAACTGCCCAAAAGCAGCTGGAAACAGTGGTTGGCAGTGGGTACTTTGGAGTCAAGAGGGACAGGTGTATCTGCTTGTTCTACCACTTTCTAATTATAATGACCTTTCTGCCTCATTTTTCTTATTTACAAATGGGACAGTAATTATTCCTAACAAAAGTCAGCAGTATTATGTATTATCTTTAAATCAAGTAAAATGCCTAGAATAACAGGTAGCTTACTAATTATTAGTTATGGCTACTGTTAAATGTAAGGCTGTAAGTGAGAAGAGATAAGGTCCATATGGTGATAGAAATGCGTAAGAGAAGGCATCAGGAAATGCAAATTCACACTCAGGTAATACCTCAGAATTGTTTATGCTTTTATACATTTTCAATACATCCGTTGCTTTGTCAATCCTCAGACATGCTATAAATGTCTGGGAAATGTAATAAATATGAATTGACTCTGTTTAAATGCCTGGAGTCAATAAAATCAGTATTTATTCTTGAAAATGAAATACCTTCGTTAAAAAGAAAGTCAATCTGTCCTTTGCATTAGCCAAGAATGAAAGGGTAACAACAAGGTATCTGAGAGAACCACAGTTATTGACACCACTGACCTATAAACATATCCCCTTCAGCGTGATATACAGCACTTCAGTACCCTTGTTTTTATATAATTGCTATTACAAAAAGCCTTTCAATTTCGAGTGCTCAAACGAGAGCAATTCATATTTCAGATAATCTGCCAAGGAGGAAAACTAATTTCAAAATATTTGATCATAAAAGTTGTCCTCAGCCTCTATAGAGATAATTTAGTCAAATAATATCAGATAATCTGGAAGCAGTCTTTGCAGGAAATTGCTAGGGACTCCATGGAAGCAGCCTCCATTTGCACTTATATAAATGTACTGGAAGTGTAGGAGACTTTGACAGCCTGCCATATGTGATTTCATTCCATAGCCTACCTACTTTACCATCAAAAGTTATATCCTCTGAAGCATTGCCAGAATTACTTTACCCCAGTAGATATGCAAGATGTGCCCTTTAAAAGCCATATCATTTCTTTTCTACTCTGACTAGTTCAGGGTAGCATCTGCTCAACTAAATTCCTTTGAAGGTTAAAAATAAAATAGCCTACTTCTCCCAGGCTCTCGTCCCCCACCCACACCCCAGTGTGGAGTACACTGCGGAGAGCACACATTTTAAAGGCAGAGTCTGCAAAATCACAATCACCCCGTCATTTCACACTTAGAAGAAATTAAGATGCAAGCTCCTTGCCTGATGAGTAGCAGATATCAGAGGCGAACTGGGTGCCCCAGATCCCAACCCTGGACCCTGTTTCCTGCTTTTCCAAAGACCGAATGTTTAATATAAAAAAAAAGATGCAGCCAGAAGCTGACAAAAGGAAACACCACCAGTGCAGTGCCTTCATCTCATAAACAAAAACGAACGCTTGCATCTCATCTCCAGGAAACAGTTGCTTTTTAGAAACAGCCCTATTGGCACTGTCTCTCCTCAGTGCTGCTGACAGTTGCAGTCAGTTATTACACTGTTGTGACTTGGAAGCTGATGGCCCCAAACAGTTCAAAATTAGTAACATCGTGAATCAGGATTGTCTATTTTCCCCTCAGCTTGCTAATCTATGCTTCTTTTATAATTATTTTAAAAGGCACTATCTGATTTCCTGAGCACCGCCCCAGGTGTTCTTGGTGATAATGAATGGATAAACATATCATCCAGTGTCACAGAGCAGTTGTGACATTTTAGAAATATCTTCAGTTCCACTCTTCTAATTTCAGCATGTGCTACAGCAAGGCTGCCGGCCTGTGCTTTTACTAAAGAGCTCAATGAATCCCAGTAATTACCTGATTTACTTGTCTGCTCCAGTGAAAAAGTTTTGAAATGCAGTAGAATGGCATGGTCTTCTCTTGGTCTTTGCTAACCCCGAAATGTCAATTTTAATTAATGAACTGGAAAAATTACAGTTTTTCAAAAAGTATTATTTCAGAGAATTGGTGCTTGGTGTCACCCCTTATTTCTTTGAATGTGCATCTTCTAGCCTCAGGGAAGTGCACATTTTTCTAACTGACACAAATATACAGATAAGACATAAGAAACTGGTAAAACCTACACAGCACAGTATCCTCCACGCCTACGCCTTGAAGTGGTTCCAGACAACTAGAACTCACCAGACTAAAAATGCCATTACATTTTCCCCTTCGGATGACAATATTCTTGTTACACCTGGCAACTGAGGTGAAGGGGATCTCTGTGCTTGCAAGGAGGGATGAGTCTTACTTAGACATCTGCTTACCAACAGAATCTCAATTTTTTTTTCAGTAGTGGACATTTAACTCAGGGCCTTCACACTGACATACATTTTGAAATAGACTTGCCTGGGTGGGCTTGAACTTTCAGTCTTCCTTCCCTGGCCTCCCAGATAGCTAGGACTGCAGGTGTATCCCAACATGCCTAGCTCCACGTTCATTTCTGATTGGTCTTAAAATGCAACCTTGCTGAACACTTTTCTGGGCCTCTCTTCCACTGCTTTTGATTTTATCTAAATGATTCTCCACATAGACATAAAAGGTACTTAACACTTGAAAGAATATTTTGTAATAAAAACAATTTCTTATTTAGTCATTTTGCAATTGGGTTAAGATCCATATTTCTTAATAAAAAGCCTATCTGTAAATGTTGTGGGAAAGAACCATATCAGAAGTAATACTACTACTCTTAGTTTTTGGAAATAGCTCTCTGTTTCTGCCCTATATCAAGCCACGCACATTTTGAACAAATGATTTTTTTTTGCTCAGAATAAACATCCAATCTGATAATTAGGAACTTTGATTAACCACATATCTAATAAAGTATAGTAGGTACAAGCACCTTGGAGTTAAGACTACCGGGTGTCAGTGCAAATCAGAGCTCTGTGAAACCAGCCATAACACGCATGTCCCTACAGGCTTACAATTTTCTGACAGCCAACTATCTTTTCTTTCCATAGCAAAGCAGGACTGAAAAGATTAGCATGTGAGCCCCAATGTTTCCATTTGGGAAAGAAAGCCAAAAAGGAAGACGTTTCTTAATATCAACTTCGCTTCTCTAAACTAGACAAAACATTAAACAGTATGTGAGATTCTTTATCTGCTGACCAACTGCTGTATTGCTGACATACTTTTGAGATTTACCAAATGCCATCCTTGGTCCATAACTGCCTACGTCACCTCGGCCATGGCCCTCAGATGGCTGTGAGAATGCCCAGCTGTGGCCCCATCTTTTCCTTCCCACAGAAAACTTCTTCCTGCATACATGCTCTTCCTCTCAAAAAGTTTGCATAGTTACTGAAAGCAAAAGATTTAATCTGCCAGCACATTAAAAATTAACAGCATAGGAAAAAGTTTCTGTCTTATTATTGAATGTGGTAAATTTGCAGCTGTAGCAGGCCATAAGGAGGAGGAGACATGACAGGGAAAACCTGGTTTGCCATTTTAGTGAATCAATTTAGAAATTATTTATATCACTAGACAAAAATTCAGTCAGTGTGAAAACTGTATCAGAAAGAAGCCAACTGTATACATTTATAATATGTATATTGGTATGCAAATAGACAGACTTGTAGTCACACAAATAGACATGAAAAGATGCCCTGAATTATGGAAACAACCCCTTTTTGATCTCTTTAAAAGTGATGATTGTAGGAAGAAGAGACTACATTTTTAGAATGGAATGCAGAGGAGGGACCAGGGATAAGAAAGATACGAAGCCATCGGGGTTCTTGTTATTTAAACCTAGGATCACTTTTTCAGACTATCAGCCTAATTCTACAATGTAAGCAAAAAACCTAAGTCAATTTCCTTATTATGTTCCAGCTGAAATTGTTGCCTTACCACTCTCCGCATCAAATCTATGTCTTTTTTTGTAAGACCTACAGCCCTCTATAACTGGAATGTATACTCATAGAAAATAAATTTGGATTTCACATGAATTTGAGATTTTATGACCCCCTCCCCAGTGGGTCAAGTTATTTCTTACTCTTCATATGAGGAGTCTGCATTTGTACCCAAGGTCAGCCTAACTGTGAAAGGACAGTGGGTTTAGGTGGAGAGGTATTATTTTGCCTATATTGTCTATATCAGCACCACATCACGGACAAAAATTATCTTTACTTTTTGACTTTGCATAATAAAGTAAGCCATTAAATTAATACTATATAGAAAATACTGCTTGTCAGGCAAAGAAATGTACATTGCTTTCCAGAAAACTCGGGACATTACATTGCCAATGCCTGCATGAATAATACATGGGTTAATTCAGAAAAACACCGTTTCATTATTTAAAAATGAATAAATTACAGACATAGAATGATGGCTAAATTTCCTTAATCTTACTTTTGCTTAGTGCTATACTTCAAAAATGAATCTGAAAATACCATTTTATCCATACAAATAAAACAAGCTAGTTCCTTAGAAAGCATTTTCCTTTGACACTAGATTTCCTTATGCATAAAATGAAGAATACTCCATTTTCCTCTTTTTCCCTAGTTTGTGTTAACTCCAGAAATTAAGAAGCCATGCAGAAGGTCTTTGGCTTATACATTTGACAATGGTGGCCCTCTCTTGAATTGTACTGATATTGTGTGAATTGGTCCAACAAGAAAATTGCCCTTTGCACAGACTTCCTGTGTTCTGGCCGCAAAGCCTGGTAGCATGTGAAAACACAAGAATAACACAATTCTCCTGTACAATCATGCACACGTCTTCTCAGACACTGGTCCACTCTGGAGACCTGTTAAAAATCAGACCCATTGGGGGACTGATGAAGGTATGAAAGAGAGAAAGGAATGCACCAGTAATAAGAAATTAATATGGAGTTCAGATAAGTAAAACATCTCCACGCAGTGCATTGGGGCTGAGCATAAAGTGACAGCCAGCAGATTATTCTACCGATTTCTAATGCTGGAAATTCGGATGGCATTTACTAGCATAACCTTTCAACTCTGAGCACATCAATAGAGGCCGACAGTGGCTTGAAATATGATTCCTTGCAGATAGCATATCCTCATTCATCTGGCCGTGCTGCTCTGTGCTCCATTGCACAAACAGCGTCTCACCCACTTCTGAGAGGACACTAATAAAAAAGGCATCAATTTTCAGCTCTAGTACTACTGTGATCTCTTTATATGTTCGACATCCAACATTAAATTAAAATGCTGTTATAAATCCTACTTTCTGAATCTGGAATGAGTGTTGGGTTTTTGTCGCATGAGACTGCAGCAAATCTTGTCAAAAGCAAGGAAGCACGTCTTGTTCACTCAGAATTAATGTTGTGGATGAAAGAAGGAGGTAAAAGGGGTTGAAGATGGTGAACTGAGGGTGTCAAAGGCAGTGGGGACTGGAGCTTCAGGGGGCCAAAGCAGGCAGGGGATTTGCTGCTTTCAAGAAATGGCTAATCAAGAATTGTAATTATCTGCGACAAGCTGTGTGGCAGGCCGATGACTGATAAACAGACGTGTGTGTGTGTGTGTGTGTGTGTGTGCGCACGTGCACACACACACACACACACACACACACACATCCATACACATCCACAGAAAAAAAATTAAGCACAAAAACGGTCAATTATTCCCCTCTGGAAGAAAACACATTCCAAATAGTAGTGGTCCAGATGAAGCCTCACAGACTGTATCGAATTTCTGCAGAAAAAGGTCATCACTATGATTCGGGGCCAAATACTCGGAATGAGGATTACCTAGTATTACCCAGGCCTTACGTCACTGTTACATAATTTTCTAGTTAGAGGAGAATTAACCTAGAAGCAGTAGATGGTGAGATACTGTTAGTAGAAACAAACATAGAATTAAGAGTTTTCAGAAGGTTTCTATGTCAGAATTATGGGAAAGGAGACCCTGTGAACAGAAGAAACCAAAAGACTGGTTAGATTTTTCCTATTCTGCCTAAAATAACAATATACTACATTAGAGGATTTTTCTTCTTCCTCTGATAAACAGATCCCCACCACTCAGATCACCTCAGAACTGCGAACTAAGAGCCACTAAGGGCTCCCACAACGATGCAGAGCACAGAGCTATCTTCTGGGCCCGGCTCATTCATAATTATGGATGAAATAAAGACACGTGTTTTCCTATTTGGGAGGGTGGGGCAGCAGGAAAAGGGGGAAGAGTGAGTGGTTCAATATCTGGATCGAACAGAGGAACTTTTTCCCCCAAGGATCCTGCCGGAGGAACCTTGACATGCACAAAGTCAGAACGTAGACAAAGTTGCCCTGGTGAGAACGATAAGGTCACCCGTGGGATTGCTGAGATTATCTCTGTCAAGCACTCGGACAGCATGCAGTCAAATGATGCATCATGCAGTCATTTTCGGGGGGGAAAATCAATTTCTTCACCAGGTCGCTATTTGCTTTTCAAAGTGCCCTTGTAGGCCTTCACCACCAAGCATTTATCAATTTAAATGTTGTAAATTGATAATGTGCCACAGTGCCTTGTACTGTTTCTGAATTATTTTGATACTTATATTTTCTCAATAGTCTCCAAACCCTCAGAGCTTCCACATTCAAAAGGGCATTTTTCTTTGTTACATCCAGAAGTGATGAACTTTTTATGATTAGTACAGGAGAAAAATGCAGACTTAATTATGGGTGGGGGCATCATGAGCTGCAGAAAACTGTACATTTTTCTCCTTTTTACAAACTTAAGCTGTGCCTATTGAGACGGTTTTAAGGGAGGCAGAAAACAGTATTTGTATCCATTTAGTAAAGGAACCCAGTTATCCTAGAGTTGCATACATTCTGGAAACCAAGCACAAAAATGCTAACACGTGTTTCCATCATTGCAAGTTCTCTGCTGTGCTGAAATAATGCTACTGTTTTGTCCTCATATTCCAGCTCCCTGGGATATGATAAAGCCAAATAAGAGTAATAACATAAGGAAAGCCAATGTCTTTTTTGATCCCACTACAACAAAAGACTGTATGTATATGTATGTATATTATATATCTGATCTTTTATAAGCCAGAAAATGAGAATACTAACCACACACTAATCTCAACTTGATTTGCACTGAAAACAGGAAGAGTTGAGGCTTGCACTTTGGAAAAGCAAAAGAAAGACATGGCAGTTGCAAAGCATCTTTAACCTCCAGTGATTTATTGGCCCTCAGCCAAGTTATCAGGGGAATCTAATTCTTCTTTATTATTCAAATAAACCACATTTGGCACCATTGGTTCCCTTTCAGAATAGCTTCACAAATAGACTGAGCTCTGTCATTTATTTGACCTTGTACTTGTGTGCTGTAGCTGTAATTTTATTTGCCATTCTATATAACGAGTGCAGAGAAATCTAAAATATGGAGATGAACAACAGGATGGGGAAAGGAGTTTGTGGTAAATATGTCTGCACGGATCAAAACAAAGAAGGACCCCCTTTACAGCAGCTGTTTACCCCCTTCCCCTTCACCTCTCTCAGCCCCCGTGACATCCACGCGAACCCTGTTTTTTCAGCAAGCTGCTTTCCAACTAGCCAATTCGTAACCCCGTGTGCAGCCCCCTTTTGGTGGGCATACAATGGCCAGGAAATGTTGGACAGGGAGTGAGAGGATGCAAAGGGACTCGCTCTGCTCACACAGGCCATGGTGGCTGGAGGTGTCATTAGAACCCAGTTGAAGTGAGGCTTCCACGGGTATGCACGGTATTTTTCAGGGATGTCAGAAAAGTTAAAAAAAAAAAAAAGGCGTCAATTTCTCAACGTGCTCTCTATACCATTACGCAGTAAAAAGGACTTTGTTAACTGGAAGGCACCGCCGGCGTAGATGTGCGCCAGAATCATTAACTCTTGTCGCCCAGAGAAAAATGCTTGCAGAAGACACAAGTCCATTTATATCCTCTGGTTAACTGGTATCTATGCCTTTGTCTCTAGCAACTACAATACTGTATTCCTCATGAGGATTTAGGAGAAAATGCAGGATTTGAGCTGGCATGAAAGGAAACTGAACTGAAATCATGGAGACTACCAAAATTAACCAATGCTATTTGTGAGACCAGAGGAGAATGCCGTCCTCAAAGTGGTCTTCGGTACACCCGAGACTGAGGGGAACGGCTCCCGCCACTATGTGAGACTGAAGGCACGTGTGTGTGCTTGTCTTGCGGGCCATTCTTCAGTCTTGCTGTGAATGCGGACTTCAATGGAAACAATTAAGCTTGTCATAATCCACACGTTACTTTCTACAGATATCCTATGCAAGATTTATTTCAGGTCTCAGTTCTATAAAATTTTGCTCTCCCTGAGAAGTACTATTTCCTTAGTTTTATAGTTAATGGTATTTCCATTTTTTCTTTGGTTACCAGGAAGCTCACAGCTAAAAATGAAGTTTTATTAGAGTACATATATCCTATTTTCTAAGCATCTAGTCATGTTCTCCTACTCAGTGGTAACTGCTACTCATTTTTATCTTTTTTCCTTCCTTTCTTGTTTTATTCTGACATTACATTATTGCATATGTCTGCTCTAAATCCTTTGTGGCAAGAGGAGGATATAAGCTGACACATAAATATTTCTCTAGGCTTTTCATCCTATGTTAAACAGAATGCTTCTTATTTATCATGCAATGTCTTTTTTGGATTCTCTGGTGATTAAGCCCCTTATGTTTTGGAAGAGATTTCACAAAAGCTGGCTATGTATCATCACTACATTTTCAGTGTTAGGAAACTCATTCTGTTTTTTTTCTTCATTTTTACTTTCACCGATTCCACTATGGTGAAGGAGCAGTGTTACCTTTATCAGCCCTGAAAGCCACTAATACGTACTTGAAGTCATTTAATCTCTATGCAAAACAAAATCAGCTCAAGATGTGGGGCATTTCCCTAACGAGAAGGCCTCACAGCAACTGCAAACCACGGTTTCCATTTATCCAGAAAACCACGTCAATACTGTGTAACTGCACAACATACTTAAGTTAAATATCCTTCTCTCTCTCTCTCCCCGGCTTGCTCTCTGGCACAGTCAAAGGGCTGCTCTGCAGACTCAGAGATCACCATTGCTTGCTCCATTCCCTTCATCACCAGGACAGTAGGACGCTGTGAGGGCAGCAATGGGCCCACATCCCACACCAACCGCTCTGCATCCAGTCGCTGCGTCTCTCACCCAGGCTCCACGCAGGAGAACTTCCGCTCCTTGGTTTGCTCATGAGCCAAAAAGGACCCTGGTTCTTTCCTGAGCATAAGCCTTTTTAAAGCCGCCATATTTATTTGCATGTTGAAAGAAAATAAAACCTAGGAAGGAAAATCTTGCAAGTGAGAAACAGAGACACCGACAAGCTTACAATGCTTCTCAATGTCTGTGCTGGGTAAGCCTTTGCTGATAGAGTTACTTGTTGTTATTTTTTTTAAAAACTACATTTAAAGGGGAGCAGGGGCCAATATTTTATAGGCTCCTTATCACTATGAATAACGTGGTAGAATAACCACTCAGGCAAACCTACAGAACATAAGCAGAGCACTTGACTCACAGTTAACTTGGAGGATAACAGAGGGATAGAAGGGTACATGAGCACCTGAATAAGTCAGAATATGTTTTATTCTTCTCCCTTGAGTGCTGAGTAACCTCCACAACTGCAAAAGAACATGGAAGAAATCCAGGAAGGGTTAAGACTCAGGAACCTGAGTTTCCCTATTAGGACTTAAAATCTCAGTGGGATTGAAATTCTTTCCCCAATTTTCAGCACAGACGTCTTCCTTCACGCTTTGAGCATTTAAAAAAATACAACATGTCAAGTTATTTTCCTATAACCCAGAGCTGTCTTTCAACTTTAGCTTTTTACTAAATTGGTGTATGCAGAATCTCTTTCTCCTGGCTCACCCTCACCATCTTCGTCAGAGAATGCCGCTAGATGAAGTCTGGCCCCGCACACAAGAGCTCTCCTGCCAGCACTGCAAACACCCAGCACAGAGCACGCCGGCACTTCAGCTCACCTCCCAGCCAGGTCTGGCCCTGACTGAGGCAAGATGCTGAAGACTGGTACACACCCAAAAACATATCACACCTGGAGCCAGGAGCTCAAAGCACAGAAGTTGCCGATACTAAACTATTTCTGTATCGCTATTTTATTCTGCAGGAACCTCAATGATTTGTTTCCAGTATCAGGAAAAGATTAAGGCTACAGTAGAGAAGCAGAGAAATAAAGTACTTTTAAGGAGAAACCAGCACAGGGTTAAAGCCAAATTTTTCTTGAACAGATGATATTTCAGATGGCCACACTATTCCAGATGCATCAATTTCCTTGAAAATCCAATCCATATATGTGCATATGCTGTGCTGGCAGGAGGACTGACTGAAATGGCCAAAACCCAAGAGCTAATATTCTTTTGGCCAGAATAATGCAATTATTATTTTCCTAGCTATCAGTCTAAGCACACAGAGCCATCTGTTATGCAAAGCAAACATACACATCTCAATTACAGAAAATGCAGTTGCCTTGACAGAATTTGGATTACACCACTAACCAGGGCTATAAAATGTGTTTGGAGCTGGTATATAATGGATGCTTTTCAGGACTTCCCTAATTAGCATTTACCTGCTTAAACTAATTATGCATCCTTCTTCTTCACTGGCTTATTAAACTTTGTTGGATACTGTGCATAAAGCAGATGAATGTGGGCTTTGGAGAACAACAAACAGTGGTGTCTCCAGTTGTACACAGCCTAAACAACATGGCGACGCACAGTTTCCAAATGGGGGATTCTCAATACTGGGTCCCAAGCAGATTAAGATGAGGCTTAAAGTCTACTAAAGGCTACTACCAAATCAGAGATTTCAACAAGATACAATACTAATGGTGAGTTAACAGTGGCTTGGTTTCTATCACTGGGTTTCTGAAATTCCACAGGAAGCAGAATTACTCAGTATGCTGAGGTATGTGTGATTCAAGGAAGCGTTAACGATCGCAGCTCTTGTTTGGATTCTCAACAGTAAATAATCAAATTTGGCAGCGCTTCTCCTCCTTCATCAGCCCTCTCAAGTGCCAAATCTCTCTATTATTTCCCACTGTCTTTCCTAATTTAGCTTTTAGCCAGAAAACTCTCTAAGAGTCAAAGGGTTCCAGCCCTGCTGGCTGCTTCCTTAGGACTCTGATAACCTTCGGAAGCAAAGGCTGGATGGGTGTTGCTTAAGTAGAGAGAGCTGAATCTTACCTCCATCTGTAGCTTCAGGGGACAACTGAATGCAAGCTGGATTACCTAACCTGGCAGATGAACACACAAGCAAAACCCCTCCCATTCAGGTAGTGTTTTCCTCTTTCCAAAACACCAGAGGAAAAGGGTCAAAGTCAGTCAATCACCTGTCCAGGCCCAAATATCCAGATGCTCAGCGCTTGCATGGAGAAAACATCTGGATAATTAGCTGAAGGGCCAACTTTACGTCAGTATATTTGGCATTCTATGGATGCAGCCTGTGTCTTGGAATCCAGTGAAACTCAAATTTCTGTGTTCCAGGGGAATATCAAGACCATCCAGGATCTGTCCCTTACCTCACCAGATTCCATCTTCTTCCCACCCCCTCCAACACATGTGAACAATTAAGCGGCAAACCATGGAAGGATGTCTTGTTTTATGAAATTATCTTTTAGCATTAGGAAGCATTTGTAAAGGGAGCAAAATATATCTTTGTGAGAACCCTCCCTCAACACATTTTAATGGTCTCTTTCAGCATTTCTTGACTCCAAATGACTCCTGTCATGGTGTCAGCTCCCAAGATAATGCAGGGTACTCCATAAACATCCAGTAATAGGACACAAGGGAAGCACTATTAGTATGTCCCTCTCCTACCGGGCACAGAGGTTTCAAAGTTCAAAACAACCGAGAGAAGAAACTTCATTTGTTCTCAATAAATTAATAATGATCCTTGGGGAATGGGGAGAGTAAAGTTTTTAAGCACAAGTTTATTCTGAACATTTAATGCTGACAGGTTTCTCAGTGACAAAGAGAAAACTTGGGAAGGGTCCACTAAATGATAAGTTTGATAATTCATACTAAGCAGAAAATCCCTTGAAGAAGGCAAAACACGAGGCTGATAGAGCATTCACAGTTACCACACACAAAAAAATCTAAATTGTTCAACTTACTTGTGAGAGGCCTAGGTAGATGGAGACCGTTTCAGAAATGTACAAAAATTTTCCTTCTTGATTTAGTGCAAACACAAAGCCATCCAGGGACTGCAGGGAAAAAGATATATAAGTAGGTTAATGAATATATAGCAGATATTTAGTTAATAAGGCAACTGATACAATACAATACATCCAGTTTAAGAGAATTTTTCTTCATGGATAACAAAACTCCCAAGATCTTTCAGCACAGCATTATACATAAACAAATTAAGATGACAAGCTTTTCTTTATTTCACGGACTTCTTTATGTGTCATTTTGATCAAGATACACTACATTCATGTACAAAATAAAGTCATGCTGATTTTATGAGATGTTGTCTTTATTGTTTTGGATTCAGTGATTACTGAGATTAAATCAGCAAGGTTCTCTATTAAATAAATGAACAGGAGTGGATGTTGTAATGAAATGAAAGAAAAAGGGTTTCTGTATGAAGATCAATTAAAATTACTACTACAATCACTAGACATCAATAATTTACTAATTAATACAGGGTTATAACCTTCTCAGTCCAGGGGCCTATTGTGTTAGAACAAATAGGAATCCTCAGCTTATTATAGGTGAATGTTTATGGGCTAATCCCTTACAGACTGCAATCCTGCTTTGTGGAACTCTGTGTTCAAGTTTTATGGTGACAGATCTAGCTTCTATTACAACTCCTGGAAACAAAAGAAGAAGAATGAAAGGAAAAAAAAAAGGATGCTACATATCACTGGTAACTCCTGAGACCTCATCTAACTTTCCAAATGGAGGCTCACATTTGCAATCTAGTAAATGGTATAAATCATCATGAACTCTTACAATACAACACTCAAACTGGGTATACATTTGTTTCGAATTCTTGCAGTCTAAGTGCATTTCATATTCTCCATTGTCCTTATGTCTTTTATTTTTAACAAGGTAGACCGCACAAATATGGCTTGTCCAAGAAAAGGGTTTTAAAGATTAGTGATGTTAATGAAAGCCATGAATTTGCAAATGCAGGAAATCTATGTAGGGAAACAAAATATGTGGGAAAGCTAAATAAATTAGTGGCCTGCGTCTTTGAATACAGAGAGGTGGAAAACCATGTGAAGCTCTGATAGCGATAACTTCATTCTCCTTAAATGCTGAAATTGTTTTGAAAAAAGTGTGTATTCAAATGCAGTACTTTGAATGGCTTGGTTCCCCCGAAGTTACTGTGTTGAAAACTTAAATCCCACTGCAATAGTGTTGAGAGGCGGGGCCTTTAAGAGGGGGTGAAGCTAACAGGGTTCTGCCTTCATGAATGAACTAACATTCTTCCCACTGGAGCAGGTTAGTTGTTCCAAAAGTGGGTTCCTGATGAAGGGAAGAGACAGGTCGCTTTCACCCTCCTCATAGTGCTGTCTTTGCCTATTGTCTTCTGCCATGAGAGAATAACATAAAAAGAAGGCCCTGGGCCCCTTGATGTTAGTCATTTAGACTAGAAGAATAAGCAGTAAATCTTTGTTCTTTATTAATTACCTAGTCTCAGACATTCTGTTATCATAGCATATATATGACTCAGACAGTGAATTTATATGAACAGACATTATATACATACAATGTATATGTGAAATGTAGATTTCCATATTTTCTGACCTCTCATTACTGCCCCACACTGGTCAGAAACTCTGTATGGTACTTAAATGCATTTCTCCAATTTACTGAGTTTTGAAAATAATTCAAAGGCATATCATATTGCATCACAGAATCATACAAAAGACAAATATTCATTTAAGACAGTATAGTCACAGGTTATATTTGTTAACCAGTATGTCCTAAGTACTCTGCATGTATTCTTCTTATATTTTCACAAGTATCATGTATGAAGTAATTATATCATCAATTTTGTATATAGTACAAGGACATTGAGATTGAGATTGAGATTGAGATTGAGTCAAATCAGACAAAAAGCCCATTCTTGGTTTGGAATCTGGATTTCAACTCTGACAGTCGGACTCAATAATTATTCTGTTTTTCACTAAAAATCAACATTCTCTAACTGATGATACATGTGAACTAACTAGAAGATAAATAGCCACAGCATTTCTGAAGTTAAAATAGCCTATATTAAGAGGCAGCCTATGACTTCTTAAACATTATCACATGATTTTGAAGTTTCCTTATTAGGAGTAGTGAAGGGGACATGGGATAACAAGAGAATTCTGAAGTCATTTCTACCAATTACACCTGGTCGGTCCTCTGCTCTGCACAATTTCTCCTGGAATCTCTATGGGGAACAAAATACCATCTCAGAGATGGGGCTTCCTTTGACACAACTGTGGAGGGTAGAACCTTCGAGAGTAGAGTGTGCGCCCCTCTTTCTTGTTTCCCTCTGCCCTGGTTTCACTAGAGCAGGAGCCACTGCAAAGGGAAAGAAGGGTCCTTCTTACAAGTTTGGGAAGGATCGCATGTCAACACATCATTAAATAAGTTGTCTCTGGAAGATGGGTCCCGAGGTTAAAGACTCACTTCCTTTGATGCTCTCCTTGGAGGAAAAGGCCATGTTAGGTCTTTCCTTTAACCTGACAGCCAGGGCACAGACAATCACAGACAAATGACTCAGCCATTTTCTCAAACTGCCATGCTGCTGTTGTCAAGAGAGACTCACAACAGAGAGAGATCTCAGGAGAAGGACAGAAGCCTTCTTGAGAGAAGAGAGAACTGGCGGGGCTGACATGGAGATTGCTGTCCTGTAGATTAAACCCTTATATTCCATGTGAGGAAACTGAGGCACAGAGAGGTTACATGATTAGTCAAGATTAGAGAGATAGTTAGGGCAAAGGCATCATTTACTTTTCTGCATTCCCTTAATGTCACTGAAGGGTTTACAATATTGCACAATCCTGGGTAGATTATTCAGCTCCCAGTGAGATGAGACTGATTTTCTCAACGGTGGGAAGATGTCTTGTCTTTGTCTTACAAACAGCTCAATTAAGAGTTAGTTAACCTACTCTGTCTCTAGGCTCAGTTCTCTCCTTTTATATCACACGTTCTGTAAAACTAAGAGGATGCAAACTATTTTCCCTGAGAATATTGTTTAAGGGGCTCTAAGATTATTTTCATATTTACATGTTAGAGGTTTCCAATATACTTTGAGGTATCATCTGATGTTTGGAATCTGAGGGTAAGGTTAGATTCTTTTTGAGTCTTCCCAAGCAATTCATATTCTTCCTGAATAGCTGTTATTGATATCTGCATGTATCCTTTATTTTCTCACTAAAAGAGATTGTGACTTTTAACACAGACTCTAACATGAGGTGGAGACCTCATGTACATATTAAAATATTAGAAGAGCTTTGGGTGCCTCAGCAGGAGGGAGGAATATCTGGAGGCTAAACATCTGATGCTATTAAGCAAGGGCCATCTAAGAATTGGCCAGTTTTATTTGGCAAAAATACAGGGTATGACACATGTTCCAATTTCCTAGTGAGTTTACAATGAATCTATGTCTACATGACACAAAAACATCCAGTCAATTCAATTAAAAATAACAGCCAGTTTGGTAGGGAGAAAACAGATTAATTGTTAGTGATTACAGAGGTGAAAAAAATGATTGTTTTTCACTTTTATGCTTATCATTTAGGTCAATTATATCTATAGTCCAAGATAAATATCTACAACTCAGGTTTTATTACCTTTGGAATAAGAAATGGGATGTGATCTTAGGCCTAATGCACACTGGCAAAGTCACTCTTCACAGGGCCAGCAGTATCAGATACAGGGTTGTCCCTGTGCATAGTTAGTAGTATTCTGCTTAGAAATGTTTGAAGAGTAACATTAACATTGGTTTTATATGGCTGTCAAAATTTAAAAATGTAAGAGGAAAAAGGAAATATTCAATCAGTATTCTTGGAAACTAAATCTGATTAATCTCAAAGTTCTGTGGAATTTTAAAATTTTGAATTGAGAAAGCTATTATATACTGTGCTACTCAATCACTGCAGGCTACTTTTTAATTTTTTTTTAAAACTGCCCACTGTTTTCAACAGGCACCAATTAAGATTCTGGGGTCAAGAGGTTAATTACATCTTCTTACCCACTATGTAGAATTTTCTGATTATTAACTAAGGTTGGATTAAGATGAAAAAGAACCTACACAAATGTTAATGCTAGTTCCTCCTCAAGAAGATTTATTATAAAGCCATGCTGAAATCTATCTGCTTTCCTCAAAGCAGAAGGCGAACAAAAATCTTAGAAGAAATGGTAAAACACACATTTTAAAGACAGGCAAGTGTCTGTTTTATTACTGAAAACAGTTCTTCACCATCCAGACAGGGCTGATAGGAAATTTCCTTTGTCACACCCCAGTACATAAATGAAGTATACATGCAAAAGTTGAGGCTTGGATACAGAAGTCAGGAGCTACAGCACCTCTGAATAATAATGCCTGTAATTATCATTTATATCCCCTGACATCAATGCAACATATAAAGAGTATTGCACAGTTTCCCAGCCCTGAAAGCTGAATGCTTCTAACAGTATTTGTCAAGTGATGAGGTTATTTCCTTGCAGGGTATGAAACTAACTGTAGCTTCATGATGGAAGGTATACTAATGTTTAATGCATTGTGCTAAATGGATTTATATTTGTCAAAAGAATTTTGTCTTTGCTTTCTTTTTTAACACATATTCTACTGCATCCAAATTTCTCAGTGAATGTCTTCCAATGGTGTCCTTCTAGGGACAATTTTTGTGCATGTAACCACTCTGGAATTAGTAGTTTGTTCTTTGACACACTAGCACAGAAGGGGGAAAAATCGCCCTAAACTCTTCTCCTTCGACCTAACTCCAGATAGAAGAATTACCAGTAGGCTAGGTTATTTTAATGACAGATTATTTTAAACTAAGCCTTCACCATCTGTTCCACCCCCTAATTATGAATGTAAAAAGAACATATTTCACAATTACATCAGTAAAAAAGTAAGATATACATGATTTAAATGCATGCATGTGCTCCTTGTCCAATGTGCCCTGCATCTGTGATGTTCTTCTAATTCAGGCTCAGGCTGCAGAGAAAATACCCATGTGTAATAAGAGTCTCTGACTCACTCAACCTTCCCTCTGAAGCTGGAGTTCTTCACTGTTATGACATAATTCTGCTCAGACAAGAGCAGAGCATGAATTTTGGTGCTATGCTTATCAGACATTAGGTACAAGTATTTTATGAACGCTAAAATGACTCTGCTGTTAATACAGAGAAGCTCCAGGGGAAACCAGCCCCCAGGAGCTGAGCAATGGGTTAGCAGGTCTGCTCTCCCTCACAGGAAAAGCACGGCCGGCTGACTAAGGACTGGCCTCTAATACCTATCTCTGATGCTGCGGCAGCAGTTAGAGGAGTTGGCAGGGAAGCACTTCCTTGCTCTCTGACCTGTGCATGAAATCACACTTTGATGAAGCACTTGAAAATGCCCTAGCGGACCCTGATTGTGCTCACGAGGTGAAGGCTGCACAGCTCAGGCATCTGTCAGATGCCCAGCAACTTCAGTACTTCAGAGAACCTGGCCTGGGCCTCCGAGTGGCCACATGCATCTGTTTATGGAGTAAGAAGCTTCCCAAAGTTTGACTTCTCAATCAGGTTTTAAACAATACAACCCTGTGTGAAACAGAAGCCTTATGTTCAGAAATAGGAACCTGAGCAAGTATATTTTCTCCGAGTGGATGGAAGGATACATCAAAGGCCTGGGCTTCCCCTTAACCTCTAAGTGTCTCCCACAGCTTTCGGTCTCTTTCCTTACCTGGACAATGCATCAGTAACACACTACCATGAGTTCAAAGCATTGTGTCTGCAAAGTCAAGTATCCCCCTATCACAGCACAAACTGGATTAGCCAGGTCAAATTTGACTATTTTCCCAATAAAAAAACTTCTAGAACAAAAACATACTGCTCAAACAAAATATGTTTCCTAAAACATGTACCTCCAAACATCTTAGGTAAGAAAACAGTTCAGAGGGGCACAGATAGCCTCTCTTCAGTTCTTAGAGGACAGGTACCAGAAATAAAAGGGGAAATGGTGAGCTAATGAAATGTTAAAACATGAAAAGAACAAAGATACTAGCTTTCTGAGCCAGGAGCTCAGGTTTTGCTGTCATTAAAATTCCATTTTGTGGGAGCTGTGTATCAAAGCGCTGACCTTTCTTCTTGGGGATGCTAGCTCCACCCTCACGTTCAGGCTTACAGGATGTAGATTTCTTGATTTTAACATCCAGCCAAATAAACAACAGGCTCTGGCACAAAGAAAGCGTGAAACATGTGGTGGAGTCACACATGTCTTGGAGCCACCAGGAGTGGCATGAGGACCTCACTTAATATGTGGTTGGTCCTTGGGGAATGAAGACCCCGCTTAGGGCAGAAGTGATCACAGGCAGCTCACAAGCCCTTTCCTCAAATAAAGGATTGCCAATGGTTACTCAAAGGCACAGATACTCATCAGAATATTAAAACACCTTCACTTTGCATTTGTCGCATAATTAACCAAAAGGCAGGTCCTTCCAAACCCAGGGGCTGACTCCTCATAGAGTGTATCTCTCCCTCTGCATTCAGAGTTCTCTTTCACAGGAAAGGAGGAATTCTCCTCTTGGTAGAAGTAATATAAACAGTACATTGCTCTGGGCCTGAAATGCCTAAAAATGTCACTGTTTTGCTTTGGCAAGACACATGGTGCTTGGTCGCACATAGGGTGCCAGGTGTCTTTCAAGTTGTTGGCATTAAGCAAAGTAACAGAGAAAAGAAAAATCCCAACTGGTGCTTGATATGCTGTAGATTACTAGAAGCTAGGGAGTAGTCTTTATTTTCTATATACACTATTATACATTGTGTATCAAACATGCTTGTACATATTATATAATAAATAGGGTGTTTATAATTATATCATAGGACACAATGAACAATGCTTAGCTCTCTAAACACTTAGCAGGGATAGAGGTGGGGAAATAACATTTGCGAGGTAAATCATATAGGTCACATGGGAGATAGATATTATTTAATCCTACTCTATTGAGGAGGAAGAAGGTTCAGAGAAGTTAAGAACCTTGCTTGGTGTCACAAAACTAATATTTGGTGGATACAGAAAGAATCATTCTTTTACTGCTCTACCCCCTACTGCTGAGACTGCTTGCTGGGAACTGTGGTTGCTCCACACAGTAACAGAGCTGCATCAAATCTGTGCTGCTTCCAGCATTTCTTTCCACATAAGCGATTCTCATGCTCTTTCTGTTCAGGAAATACCTGTGCATTGTTTCTGAAAATACCTGTTGAGCGCTTACTGTGTATCAGCTATAGTCCTGGGTGTCACAAAGGTTAGGGATACCAAGTTTCCGTTTACATTCTGTTCTCTTAAAATTCATCTACAGGTTCCGCCACTTGGAAAATGAGTGAATCTGAACATTATCACAACACAGTAAAAGGCCCTGAGGCAAAGGCACTTTCCAGTGTAAGAAAACCTGAATATACAATGTGTGTGTGTGTGTGGGGGGGGGGCACCGCCTGTGATGACACAGCTCAGGAGATCTCCTGTGCTGGCTTAAAAGCTATGAATCATTGGATTTTGTAAACAGGCCATCAAAATACTACCAGATGTTGAAAAATTTCCTAGCCCTTAGAAAAAGATCCTCGTGCACAAACATGGCCAGGAGACCTCAACCTAATCATCTCTAGGAGAACTACCCTTCCCACTAGAGAGTTGGTACAAGACTGACCACACACTAGATACACAGCTAAGCCAGAATGCTAACTGTATTGCCTGTTTCCGAGTGTTTCACTCAGGATTACAGATTCGCCTGCCCAACTCTGTTCATATATACACCTTTTTATACAGAAATCAATGCGAAAATAAAATAGACCTCACAAAAATTTATCCAATGTTCATGTTTACCTGAAATTACATCCTCAATGCTATTAGGTAAACTTATTTTAATGTTTCTGTTATGGCTGATTATGATATGAATTTGTTTACCAGGCAGTGGGTAACTTAAAAAAATAAGCTTTTAAGAGAAAATAATAAATGCTTTGTACATGTATTCCTTTAGGTAAGAGGTTTGTGTCGGGGTAGTAACAATGATTAAAGAACCCTGCAATGAATTTAGCATATTAAAAGACTGTTTAGAGACCTCAAATATTAATCCTGAACATTCATGTGAGTTTCATTTCTAGAAACGTTTTATTTGTATCTCTAGAGAAAAGGCATAAAAACATTTGTACTGAAAGGAATTTGATTGTTACAAAAGTAGTTTAGAAATTCTGGTTGGGGATGATGCTAGAGTCAGGAAAACCTTTGATGTTAGTTTCCAGAAATCACTATAAGGAAACTCTCTGATTTTACTTATCACTCAGCTAGTTAATTAATATTTGGTAGATGCACATAAAACTATACACAGGATGGAGCAATAATAGAAAGTAACACTTGGTTCCTGCCATCAGAAATGCTCAGAATTATTTCTGAGATCTTTCTTGAGTAATTGCATCTCTTCTGGACCCTACCTTTCACAATACTGACATGTTCTTACTGGTTTTCTGTGCATTCCAAATGCTTACAGGCCATGTGGCTTCAGGGCCTTAGCTCCAGAATTGAGCTCCATATGAAGCAGAGATACACATTTATGGGAAAATCAATTATTCTGATGGAACTGAGGCCTGGTCCTGAATGAGGTCAGGATAAACAACTTGGTTTACCGCTTGCCCCAGATGTTGGCTGCGTGGCTGACCTTCGGCTTTGATTCTGTGGTTGGCGGCTGAGACTGGGTGAGAGGGACCAGCTTAATGGAAGTTCTCCTCCCATTAAGGCTTTTATCCCACGTGCTTAACCACCTAGCCCAAGGGAGGCACAAGAGTGTTAGAATTTTGGTCTTTGCTCACCCATCTGAGCGTTTTCAATGCACAACAAATATGACAGTAACTATCAGAGGAAGTATAGATGGTTTGTGTCAAAGCAGAGAAATGCAGCATGTAATTTGCTAGGATCAGATTTTCTAGGTGAACATTAAATTCTGGTCTAAATTGTACAATTAAAAGTTAAAGTGCTTGGTTATATTCATTCTGGTTATTTTTGTGGTCTAACTCGGGAACGAGATGAGAGAACAGGGCCATCTGGTGAAGATGAAGATATTAGGAAAGAAAAAATAAATTCTGGTATTTTTCATTGATGTAGCAGAGGGAATCCTTTGCTTCTTAAATATAAAAATGAGTGTATTGTCCTTTTTAACTCAACTTCAAGTGCTATCCTGACAGAAGGAAAATTCAATATCATTATGGAAGATAAGCTGGGTATTCTGTGAAATACTAGAAGTAAAAGATGCTTTAGCCAAAGTCTCAATGGAATCTTAACATTTAATTTTTAACTAATACAAAGAATACCCTAAAAGTTGTACATACTCATAGGGTGCCACGTGATGTTTGAATACATGTATATGTCATACAATATTTACATCAAAGTAAGAACATTTTCTCTTTTTGGACATTAATTCCTTTCAAAATACTTCCCCTTGCTTTTTTCTTTATTAAGTTTATGGGTACACTTGAGGTGCACATTAGGATCGTATTCACCACTGAGAATTTGTACCTGTATATGATGTATTTTCTTATTTTCTCCCATCCCCCTGCCCTCCCTTCAGTCCCACACACCCTATATACATAAACTTTGTTCTTGCTTTTTCCTTTTCACCATAAAATTTTTTCTTTCCTTTCTTTTTCACTTGCTTCCCCCAAGTTCTCCTTCATCTTTGAACATTTTCTTCTTATTTCACAATACCTATCATATATTCTAGACCTTAGTTACACCTTCACTTTCTCACACTACAGAAATGATATGGTATTTAAACATAATGTGTTCTATTTATTTCACTTGTATGTTTGGCCTCAAGGCTCACCCATTAAACTATAAATGTCTCAAGTTTACCTTCTATTTGGCTGCATATTATTGCATTTTATTTAAAAAATCTACATCTTTATCCACTCACCAGTTGATGGGCTTTGAGGCTCTTTCCAAGATTTAGCTCTTACAAACTGAGCTGCTATAAGTATGGGTGCACATATGCCATTGTGAACATGTGATTGTTTTAATTCTTTCATGAATAACACTGTTATGTTATGTTCTGTTCTTTCAAACAGAACCCCTTATCCTAGTTTTGGTGAGGAATCTCCACACTTATCACCACAGTAGTTGTACCAGTCTACATTCCCACCAACAGAGATGGACTGCTCCTTTTTCCCCACAGCCTCACTTGTTATTGATTTCTTGATAGTAGCCATTCTTTCTGGAGTAAGATGAAATCTCAGTGTGGTTTTCCTCTGTATCTCTCAACCAGTGATGATGAACATTTTTTCATGTTTCTTTTCTGGTTTTACTTCTTCATCTGCAAAATGTCTGTTCACTTCAGATGCTCATTTTAGAATTGGGTCTTTCAATTGGGGGAGGGGTCTGACTTTTTAAAGATATTTATAGATTCTAGATAGTACTCTTTCGTCTGAGGAACAGCTGGTAAACATTTTGTTCCACATTGTAGATCCTCTTTTTGCTCTGTAGATGGTTCCTCTTGCTGTGCAGAAGCTTTTTAATAAAATGGATCCCAGTTGTTGATTCCTCGTGCTAGATCCTGTGTGACTGAGATATTGTACATGGAGTCTTTCTTGTGCCAACGTCTTCAACAGTTCTATATAACCTCTCTTCCAGCAGGTTTAGTGTTTCTGTTTTAATATTTAAGTCTTTCTCATTTTTTTATGATATCATACTCAAAACACCTCCCTCTACCTTTTTGAAATACATAGACATTACTGTCATCTAGTACATCTACATACCATCCCACCTGAACTTAATACTATTTAACTATAACTCAGTTGATCAACTGTTGATCAACTGTTCTCCCTCTTTACCTTTGTTCTTCTGAACCTTGGTAACCACAATTCAACTCTTATATTTTCTAAGGTCAGCTCTTGTAGTCTCTACATGAATAATATCACATGATACTTGTCTTTGGTGCCTGGCTATTTCACTTAATGTGCTGATATCTAGTTCCATCCATGTTGCTGCAAATGACCAGACTTCAATTATTTTTATGGCCGCACAGTATCTGATTATATTATGTATGTCACATTTTCTTTATCCATTCATCAGTTTCTAGATATTTAGGCTATTTCCATGTCATGACTATTGTGAACAGTCCTATAATAAACAGAATATATATATATATATATATATATATATATATATATATATGTATAGATATAGATATAGATATATATACCCTTATACATGCATACACACATATACATGTGTGTGTATATATATATCCATCCAACGAGTAGTGGGATTGCTGGATCATATGGTAGTTTCTTTCAATTTTTAGAGGGAACTCTGTCCTGTATTCCATAATCACTGTATGAATTTCCATTCTCACTAACAGTGTGAAAAGTTTCTCTTCTCTACAGCCTTGCCACCAGCTGTTTTGTCTTTCTGACAATAGCTATTCTTACTTGAGGTAAGTAGCATCTCATTTGGTTTTGATTTGTGTTTCCCACATGACTGGTGATGCTGACCTTTCTTTTCACAGACCCGGTGGTCATTTATACATCTCTTAGGAAAAGTGTCTTTTGAGATCTATTAGGTCTGACTCATTTTTCATTTGGTTATTTACTTTTATTCCTATTGAAATTGCTTTAATTTCTCACATGTTCTAGATATATACCATTTGTCAGATGTTTAGTTTGTATTTTCCTCATTGTGTAGGCTGTCTCTTCTATTGATTCTTTTGTTAAGCAAAGGATTTTTAATCTGAGGTAATCTCATTTATCTATTCTTTGCTTTTGGGGTCTTGTACCAAATATTTTATAAAATGGTCCTTGCCTATTTTGACGGGCAGAAGTTTTTCCTAGTACTTCAGTGATTTTTAAAAGGAATCATAGGACCGAAGTTGTGTACAATGCAGTCAAGTAACTGAAATGCAAAGTTAAGGTTTGAAATGAGTATCTTAAGTATAAAATCAGATGTGTTAATGTGATTTGAAGAAGGCAAAGAAAGAATGTATATGAACCATGGAAATGAGTTGGCATTACGATCACCGTACTTCTCTAATCCACATATTGTGACTGGGAACACTAAGGACAGGACAATGATATTCTGTGATAAACTGATATGTCTCTAAACCAGGTGCTCAGATTGTTTTAAAATATTTGAAGATCTGCACTTCCATATTGTCTTGAAGCAGATACATTACTAGAATGATGGATCCCAGATGTCAAAAGACAAATTATATTCAACACATAAATCATCATCAAATGGTTGTTTTTCAAAAACAGATCTCTTTCATAAATTTTGAGATTACTAGAGATTTATAGATAAGATATACTAAAGATGCTCTTATCATTATTAAAGAATAATCTCTTTTTTAGATGTAATAATCTCACTGTGTAAATTTCCCAGGAAGTGTGAAGAGTTTTGCTCAGCAAGAGCCTTTCATTATCTTTCTATCCTGAGCACTGTGTCATCTTCATATACCATCATCCCTTGAGTTCTCAGTGAAGTCAGAGACTAGAGACTGACACGTGGACACTCAGTAAACAATGGCAGACCTTGCTATCCTTTTTCCTCCAAGTAGTAAAGTATGATTACCTTCTGGGAAGGTCTAACTCACTGTGCATTTTGTCAATGGTTATTTGGCACAAGCTGACACAGAACACCATCTATCCACTTTTCCTCGAGAGTCCTTATCACCCATCATCCCTGAGTACTAATGTGTTTTCCGTCCTCAGGGTCCTATATTTTACTGAAGTTTTGTAACACTCATAACACTATACAGGGGATCTGCCATAACCATAATCTAGGTGGGATCTGCCATAACCATAATCTAGGTATCTATGGTCTGTTCAAATACACTGATGTGCTGACCCACAGTAATCTCAAAAGAAAATTTGACTGGGCTATGTTGAAAACTCAACTGCTAGAAACTTTAAATCAATAGTCTTATTTATTTTAATAGTCACGATGATCCATTTATACACTTTTGTCTTAAACAGCTAAAGATATGTCAGAAGAAAAATAATTTGAAAAAAGGATATATTCTTCTATTCAATGAGTTTGATAAATGACAGTCTACCTCTCAATGACTCACAGACTTATTAAAATTCTGTGTAGTCTACAATGGCCCTAAATTTACCAATAATACCTTCAGCCACAAATGTCACTTCTTACTTAGTCTTCAACTTTCTATGTGAAAGGCAGCCAAACTGCCAATAACAGTAGTGTGAAGGGGCAAAGTATACTGATTCACTTCCAAGTCTGATTTTTTGCTTGGCCCTCTGCCTAGTTTAAGAGCTGGGCACATGAACTAATCCTTATTTTCTTTACTAGAATAGGATTGATCTTATCAGCTAGAATCCCAAGACTATAAGATGATCAAATTTCACAATTAAGAAACATTCCACCTGTACTTATCACATAAAACCTTTCCCATAAGCTTTCGGGGTTAATATTTTTAAAGAAGTCCTAATAACTTAAGAAGGATGAATCTCCACTACAACTGTTCCCGAGACTGGACTTAAGAGTCTAGGTAAACATTGGCCTCTCCCTGGAATGACAGCAGCCTGAAATAGTGAATGAGTGCAATGTCAGATGCTATCACTTTGGAAATCACAGGACACAAGCTAGAAATCAACAACGTCTATGCTACTTTTGTGTTCCGATTTCAGCCCATTTAATTATTTTATTTCCTTTTTGTCTACTACTTTTTCACCCTTCTATTTTCATCCTTCCAGTTAAAATGGTGCTGATGGTAGGAGGGTTGGTATGGTAAGAGTATGTGTGGGCCATACTTCACACCCAATATTCCCAAAAACTCTGTTTTGAATGTGCTTATATGTGAACCTTGGACTGTAAAACACATTGTACATTTATATACCTGACTCATGGGCATTGAATGAATACTGGAAAATAGTGAAAATCAAGTATGGCTCTGCATCTGGGTAGACTAGTACACATTTGGGGCAGTTCAATACTGGGATAGATTCTTTTTGCTTCCAATGAGATTTGTTCATTCCAGCTTTGACCTTTTCCAACAAGTGAGATTTGTTTTATTGTCTTGCTTGGGGGCTTCTCCTTAGTAATAGGATGACCTACTTTAATTTCTACTTAAATGCTTCCACAGGCTGGAGAGTGAATTCCCCTAAAGGATCACACCCCTCAAGACTCAAATTGGCCTCTGAGCCTTAATGGAAAGACTTTTATTCTAAAGCAAATAAAAATATATTAAGGGTTTTAAAAACACAACCTTAAGCCTTTGTCATTTTTCTGTATGCTCTTTTCACTCTCATCACAGGTAAGCACATTTGCTGTTCCTCGCTACCAGATTTTTAATCCCTTTACCAGTTCTTTGCCATAAAGACTTCTTTCACAAGTGCTGGCCAAGAAAATTTTGTCTTTTACGCAATGGAAGACATGATCCATTAGGCATGTCTAATGTATTATGCATTGACAAAGGTCCCCACAGTTAACCAAGATCATTAGTTCTGCATAAGTTGGTGAAGTAAAGACAGCCTATTGGTAACAGGTGTTATTCTCAGTACTCTATAAGCAATGAGTCTGACTCTTTCCCATGGCCGGATAAGGCATGATTACACATCCTCACAGACAAGGAGCAAATCCAAGCCATTCTTTCACAGCTTTCCAAGAGAAAATTCTCCCTTATAGTTGTGAACATCCTTAACACATGGAGGGATATTATCAATTATAACTTTCAATAAGTCTGAATCTTTTCACTTTCTAGGGCACAAATAAGAAGGCAGAGGAAGTAGGAAGTTATCACATAAAGTTTTGGAAAATAAATTAAGACTGAATCCAGAATTGGAAGCAAATGTCTGTAACTCCAGCTACTGAGGAGGCTGACTTTGAAAATGGTAAACTCAGGGGTAGCATAGGCAATATAGCCAAAGTATGACTCAAAATGAAAAATACAAAGGGCTGGGAATGTAGCTCAGGAGTTAAGTGCCCTTGGGTTAATTCCAAGTACTGTACAAAAAAAAAACAAATTAGGCCTGAGATAGTACGACTTTTCTTGCAATTTTTCTGCTTAGGCAGGAGACAATAGGATTCATGATTATAAGATGCTAAAGAGGTTGAAAGACAATTGACATTTTCCTAAGATCTTTCCAGGATTCTCATGAAGAAAGAAATGTGGATCTCACCTCAGTCATAGGTGAGGCAACAGAAAAAGGCAAAGGTGTCTAAACTGTAGGAATAGATTCCTGGCTTGGGTAAGAAGTAGGGGACAGGGGATTTCCAGAGTCAGTCTTACAGGAACCAAAGAGGAAGGAGACAGATGAAGGAAGAGATGCATCAAGCAGATTAACAACTTCTAAGAACTGGCAGCCTTGACTGTAATCATTGCAAGAAGCACATACTGTAGCTTTCACCAGAGGAAAAGATTGCTTCAGTTCTTGATAAATGTTCAGTAAGGGGCTATCTCCTGCCACTGGCTGGGTCTCCTGGCTCACAAATCTGGCTCTCTCAATTCCACCTTTGAGTACCTCTAACGATAGGGGATATGACTGTCAGAAATTCCTGTGTCAGGTCCAAAGGCTTGAGGCAATGCTAGGATGAAATGGTGATGATCGTCTTTTCATTTTCTTCAGTGAAGCTGAGGAGCCTATCTGTATAGACTGAGGAATTTCCACATCTAGTTTTGAAATGTGAATACTTCCTATTTTCAAGAAGTACGTTATAATGTAAAAGGGAACAGGAGCTTTGGACTCAATTAGACCACAATGGAAAAACCTAGTAAGGCAATTTCACTGTTTTATCATATGAAAATACAGACAATACCATATGTACATTACTTATTCTACTAAAGAGAATTTTTGAAATAATTAAGAGTTAACATATCTAGAAATATCATCATACTGTAGGTGTATAATAAACAAGACCCATAAAGACTATTATTTGACCTAGGACCCCGATTTAGAAAGAAATGTCCATGGAGTAGGTTTTATCTACGTGCAGAAATCAAATATATTTAAAGAAAGGGGGTAGTTCATCTACTACAAGGAGTTAAAGTAAGTCAGTTACATTTGATAAGAAAGACACAAGCATGGGAAAGATTCAATACACAGGGCTAAAATAAGGTTCTATCTTTGTCTTAAGCATTTCCCCTTAAAACTTGAACAAAAAAAAGTTAGTAAATATAGACCATTTAAAGGGAAAAAAAACTAGTCATTTACCTTAAGGAGTTACGAAGTTATTAGAAAGAGACACATCTATGGGATGGGGGACTTGGTCAGGACATTAACATCAATAGGAAGATGAAAAAGAAAGACAAGAATGTACGCAAATGATTTTAGTTGTATAAGCATACTCATCTGAAAATAAGAGCTATTACAGCATATAGACATATGCACACACATATACTTATGTATAGTGGCACACATGTTTACTTAGTTTTTTCAGGCTGCCATAACAAAATGCTACAGAGTAAGTAGCTTAAACAACAGAGATTTTCTTTTTCCATCAGTCTAAAACTGCGGAAAACTCCCAAACTAAAGTGCTGGTGAAGTTCAGTTGAAGTCCCTTTCTCGATACTTTCCTGCTGTGCCCTCATGTAGTTCTTTTTCCAGACCTGTGCATGGAGATGGAGATTACTACTCTTCAGCTGAGACTTCCAATCCTATCAGATTAGGAACCTCCCCCGCCTTTTCTCATCTCATTTAACCTTATTATCCTTTTGAAAATCTCTAACTCCAAACACAGTCACATTGAAGATTAGGCCTTCAACATATGAATCTGAGGATACAATTCAGTCCATTGCACACAAAAAATGATAAATACTCTCCCAATCACAAAAGGACATTAGTGGTCTCTGCACTGGGCCCTGAAGAAAGACCTTTCCTAAACTTATCCTATCCAAACCTAAATTACTCTGATGTCTGCATTGCCTTCCTCTTTGACACAGAGACAAAGATCACCCAGTTAGGACTAAGTGGAAGATCAGGGCTACAAACTTGGGCCGCTACAGTGTGTGGAGCAATCAACTCTGCGGGACTACAACACACTTTTTCACAGCAGAAATGCCTGACATTTTGATATCAAGGAGCTACCATTAGTCCTCTGTAGATCTGAGCTCCCACGAGCAGTCATGCAGCATTCCAGGTGATACCCACAGCAGATGTGAACAAGGAGATGGCTCCTGTCCCATCTGATTGGGCCTTGGCCTGCTCAGAAAAGGCAGCAGGACTTGCCAGTCTGGACAGTGTGATTCTGGGCCCACCATGGAGGCCGCACTTTGTGGGAGAGGTTCTGCTGACTACTTGTTTTACAAAGATTGTTGGCTGGGCAACTCTTTCCCCTTTTAACTCACATGAAATCACATGAGATACATGAAGTAACAAATACTGTGCCAAAAGGTAAAGGAAGAAGAAACAGGATAAGGTAAGAATAAGTGCTTGAAAAGTCATGGGGGCTAAGGGGAAATGGATAATATAAAAAAAGACACACAATTTTAAGAATGGGAAACATTTATGTATTGAAATAAGGAAGAAAGCAAGGGTAGCATTTTTATCAGTAAGTTCCTACAAGACATACTAATGGTGTCACTGTTTCACTCTAATTCTGTATTGTTTCCACTGCCTCCTCTTGAAGAATAATCAGAAGCAGCTGCGGTGGGTGTGGACTAGACAGGGGACTGTGTCTAAGTCTGCTCAGCTCAGCTCGTGTTCTGGGGACAGGGGGACAGCGGCAAGGCAGGGAGTCTGGGAAGGCGGGACCAACTCTGCAGGTCTTGCTCTGTCAGCCCGTGCTGCCTCGTCACCCGCCCGTGGGTACCCAGCCCTGGTCCACAGGCGTGCTGGGAGTCAGACGGCCTGTCTGCATCCATGAGAGAGAGAGAGAGAGAGAGAGAAAACACCCAAGGCCTAGCTGTTAGCCTTTCATCCGTGCAACACTTGTGCCAGCGCTCAGTTCTGTTTGTGTCATGCTCGGCAGGCTGGGTCACAAGGCCCACAAGGCCTGGGCAGCACAGGCCAATGCTGCCGCCCACACTGTGCGTGTGACACAGGGTGCAACGGGGCAGCTCACAACCCGCCACTTAGGTGCCCGTAAATGGGAGTCGCCAGTGCTGGACTTTAGGCTCAAGTTAATTTTCCTTTTTATTCAGCACTGTTTGAATCTTAAATAAATTCAGTGCCAGGATTGCCACTTTATTGAAGGGAAAACTTAGAAGGGGTTCAAAAGGGACCTGGAAAAAATGGTGAGATGACTGAAAAATAAAACTTTTAAGGAGAGTTAAATGGATTGGATTATTCGGCCTGTAGGAGCCTGAGGGGCGAAGCGAGCACACTGGAGGAGGTTCCCGCTTTTCCGTCTCATAGGGGTGGGGATGGGAACAGATGACAAACACAGCATGGAGGAAGGAAGCTGGTGGGAAAGGAGCTAGCAAGGAAGGTGTAGGTTGACCCTGACTGGACTTTGTGGTATGTGTGTGACAGACAGATGGACACTCAATGACAGCTCACTTTATAACTCTAGGCTGTATTTTAAGATCATCAGGAAAAAGCTCCCATGAGTGTCTGACTAGAAAACCAGAATCTGAAGCCAAATATGAGGCACAAAAATATACAGTAAATGTTTACATCTTTAAAATATTTTACAGTAAAAGACACATTACCATTTATCTTCCTCAAAATACTCTCTTTGGCTTTAAACATATACATCTTGTAGTTTTTGTCACTTTCTAAAACAGTTCTAAAAGTCTTCTTTTATGAGTGTCTTTACTTCTGCTACTGTGGCTGACTTGATTCAAAACGTTTATCTTCAATGACCATTTTCACTTTTGGAGAGCCAGAAGTCACTTTTGGCCCAAGCCAGCAAATAAGATTGCTGAGGACACACTGCACTATTTTTATGAAAGAGCTTTTCTGTTGAATGTCACTTGTTAGCAGCGTCCACCATTTTTGATCACACCTTGTAAAGACTCTTAAAAGAGGACTTCCAGAACTGTTTCGGCAAGTGGTAAGAATGACAGGGTAACTTTGAAACAACAGGGACTATTCTGAGGGAGATGGAGCATGCATCTTCTATTGTAATAAAGTCCACACATTTACCGTACATTTTAATCAGACCTCATATTTACACACACATTCATAATAACTTCATCATGACACCATGCAAACTTTTCAGAGAAGCATAGGTTGGGGTCAAAGTCAAACTGGTATTTGCCACACCATCTGAGAGTGGTTCTACTCTGCCTTTGTAAGAAATTTATAATGCTGTTATAAAGCAAAAAATTAACCTGCAGAGGAGAAAGCTAAACTAATCCATCCCAGTGAGGAGTGAGAAGTGTGGACTCCCATAGGCATCGGTCTAGCTGGAAAACTGGAAGGTGTGTGGATCTGACCTGAGTGCAAGATCTCGCTCAAAGCCTCTGTCACTCCAGGTGGGCAGAGGCTGGTCTCAGGCACCAGGAAAGAAAAAATTTCCAGTGTTTGTAGAGAAGGTCCTTTCCCTATAGAAACTGTCACAGACATTTATTTTTCTCATTTTTATACCTCCTATAGATATTTATATTTCTCCCATTTTACTTTTGTCATTTGTTTTTATATTAGGGTTTTTTTTTTTTCTTTTCTTTTTGGTGTTGTTTTTGAGACAGGTTCTCACTGTATGGTTCAGGCTGGTCTTGAACTCACTTTGTAAGCCAGGTCAGGGTTTTAACTCACAGTGATCCTCCTGCATCAGCCTCTGTAGTGTGTTTCTCTTCCTGTAGAGGCAGGGCTTCCGAGTTTCTGGAGGTCTCTTGAACAGTCTAAGGAGTGAGCCAGCTTTCACACTCGTGTCTGAGCGTGAAGCTGAGAACTATGTGACTTGTGGGCAGTGACCAGGGAGGGCTCAGATATCTTAATTATCCAACTACTTAAGAACCAGGTCTCTATCCAAGCCCAGCCTGTCACAGCATCAACTGCTCTTGCCAATATTACAGATTTAAGCAGCGTTTACTCTGTGGGTGAACACAGCATGTGGTAAAATGATTTAGCATCATGAATAAACACATATGCTTGCTTAGGTCCAAATTTTAGAAGTGACAAACCCATTTTCTGGCCTGTGATTTAATGGACTAGAAACAAACTAAAAGGTACATAATTTACTATGAACAAATAACTTCCCTTGCAGCAGGAAGACTTTTGGATATCAAGGGCTGTACTTAGAACTGCTACCCAAGGACAGGTCATGCCGTGTTCTGCTTACCTGTGTGGACACACACATACACACACACACACACACACACACACACACACACACACACACACTTCTGCACACACTTTCACAACATCTCTTTCAAGCTTTGAAAAATACCTGGGCTAGAACTAGTTTGTATTGGATAACAATACTAACCTCATGGAGAACAGAAGAAAATCTGACTGGAGAAAGAAACATATTAAACTAGAGGTTAACAAAAAGATGCTACTCTAGGCAGCGACAAAACAAAATGCCAATACATCTTCCTCTTCAAAAAAATGCAACTGCGATGCCTGGTGTCCTGAGGCTGACGCCTTCCCCTGGAGCTTCCCCAACAGACAGGCACATCATTTCACTTTTCGTCTTGTTCCCATTTTATGTTTACATTTTATTTTCTCATTCTCTTTTGTGAATCCCCCTGCTTCGAGTTTCCAGCTCAGTGTTTACAGAGACCTTTACGAGAATCAGGGAGGTTGAAGAGACCCTGTTTTTCCCCTTTCTCTTGTAATATCCATTCTTTTTTTCCCCTCTCTTCCCAGAGAATAGATAAGTTTACCCAGAAAATAAAAAGCTAATACAACCTTTTGCTCATCAACAAAAGTATGTCTTGTTGTAGCCAGGAATAAGTTAATAAAACAGGGAAAAGGCTTAGTGGCTTAAAAATAGGCTCCTTGGGGTTATGAAGGAACAATGTTGTTTTTTCTGCCCAGCGTGCAAGGATTTAATTAAGTGATAACAGTCACCTTGGGGTGGCTGCACAAGGCAATAATATCTAGGTGAAGAAAAATGCTGAAGAGTGTTGAGTACAGTCAATTTATCTTCAGAGAAGGCAGTAAATGAACAAAGCATAGGTATTGGGCTGATTGTTTTGCAATGTTTCCATTACTGATAAGAATCAAGAAAAAAAAAGAGGACAGAGATTTGGTATTTTCCGTTTCTGAAATGTATTAAACACAGAGAAAGGAAATGAAAAAAATTGCTATGAGGTCACACCTTCACATTTTAATTACAAATAGTTTGGTAATTATTCAAGTTAAACACAGAACAAGGGAATTTTCATGTGGACACAAAGGATGGGAACAGAGCTGAGTGGTGTATTTAGAAGCAAACATACAGAACCTGGAAATTTTTTTGTACAAAAACAAGGCAGAAACTGTAAAGAGGCAAGGACAGGAGGAGGATGCATTCGTGGTCAGCTTCAGAAACAGCAGCCTTTTTCTACTCAAAGGTCAAACCTTAGGAACTCTGGAGAAGTTTATGGGAATCAGTACAGCTGTACTATGATCAGGCACGGATGACAGTCTAAGATACAAACAACCAATCAACTCCCAAAGAGGGACATTATCACCCCTGCATAATATGATAAAATAACTAAGATTAGCAACAAAACTTTTTGAAAACTCAGGCCCATAGATAATATTAACAAAAGCACTGTCTCACATGCATTTTCGCTGAGAAAAGGCCGAGGCACAGGTTTAGGAAGTGGGTGTGAACATGTAGTTGATAAAACCAAAATAACACTTTTACTTCATGTCTTATTGTGGGATTTGGGATTGGTTATTTTTTTTTTTTATCTTTACTGGTACATTAAATATACACATCATGATTGCACTCCATAATGGGGATTTGTACCAGTATAAGACACAACTTAATTCTCATTTTTTCCCATAGTCCTACCCACCCTACCACCCCCCCATATACATAAAATTTGTTTCCTTAATTTTTTCTTACAATCTCAACATTGCCCCCTTTCACCTTATTTTACATTGAGCATTTTCTATTGCACAATATATAACATACAATGCTAGGACTCATTTACATCTTCATTTTCTCATACCAGAGAAAAGATGCGGTATGTACCTATCTGTGCCCTATTTATTTCACTTATGAGGATATCCTCAAGGTATGTCCATTTAAGTAGAAATGGGATTGGTTATTTTTTAAAAATAGGGTCTTCGCGTTTTCCATTTAGAAGAGCAGCAGCAATTCCAAACCTCCATGTTGCTTCCATCAGTGGATCTCAAAGCACCTGCAAAATTAATTAATTCTAACGTAGCCTCCGCTTAGTGGAAGGGAAAGAAAGCACTGAGGTGAAATGTAACTCATCTAAGACCACTCAGTCCATTCACTGCTGGACTTTGATCCCAAACTCCCACACTTATTGTCCACTAAATTGCCTTCTCAGACACCACATCGTCTCCCTCTCAAGAGCGAGGTTCCTATCTCTGCAACTGCAGTAGTGATGGAAACACTCCTCTCTCCTCTGCCCTTTGCATCCCACGCTATGTCCCCAGGAATGTTCTTCCTTCAGCAGAAAGTGACTCTGAAAGAGCAGCCCGCGTGGGGCCTCTGCTGCCACTGGTCCACCCACACAGACACCGGTGCTGAGGGCCTGCACGCGGGCCAGACCCTGCTGAGGGCATCAGGAGCAGTCTCTTCTCTGCACAGCCTTTTCCTTCACCCACCCTGATGCAAAGCCTAAGAGCAAACGCGCGTCCTCCCTCCACTTCTCTCCCTCCGCAGGCAGGATGCAGATTGAGTCCAGGAGACGATGCTTCAAGAGGCTGCCTAAGGAACGTGGTGAGCAATGCAAGATCAAATAAACAAAAGAGAAAATCACAAACACAGTGTCATAGAAATACTATTGTCATAACATAGTGTGAATCTAGGATAGGCTTGTAAGTTACAGACTGTCGAGGGTGGGTGAGGCTCAATGAGATTAAAAAAAATGCACACACAATGTCTCACAATTACTATGAGCAACAGTTAAGTTGCCTTAGAGCTGCACTATACGGAGAAAGTCTCACAATTGTTAAAGTTACAAAAAGGGAAAACTATTTTAAACCACACCATGCAAAGAATCAAAGGCACTATTTAAAGAAATGGGATTCCTCTCTCCTAGTTTCCCCATCTTTTCCAAATGCTTGTCAGTGCTTTTTAACAACAACAAAAATAATAAAAAAAAATTCTCACAGGTCCTATGTCAAGGTTTAGATGACAGGTCTCTTTGTGACAGCAAATTTTAATACTAGATGACAGGGGCTTTCCTGTTGACAGCTGTCCGAGCACCACTACAGTAAGAGCCCAACTGTTTAAGGAATTATTTACTTTCCTGTTCCAAAGAGATTTGTAAAATGCTGAACGCAGGCATGTTGAAGCTTTATTATGTTTTGATTTGGGCCCTGCTGGGCTAACAGTGCAGCAGAGCAGGGAGAGGAAGGCCTGACTCTAGCTATATACTTAGGAGCAAAGAGAGCTCAAGAATCTTCCAGTTTCAGAAGATCAGTTTTCAGGTGTTTTTGCATGGGGGTGGCAGTTCGTCATCAGGTCCTTCAGGACTTTTAAACCTCCCTGGGGTCTACTATGAAGGGTTCTTAAAGGAGAAATCAATAGGATCAGCATGACTAGTTAACACTCACAACACTGCATAAATAATAGCAAGGGCTGCTTTTTGGTGTCTAAAACAACACAAAAGAGCTTCACCCATCCATTAACTGGAGATCAACTGTAACGTGGTCTGCCCAGGCTCACGCTGTGTCACTGAGCAGGAGACCTAGAGCTCTATTCCTGTGGACTTCAAAGCTCCCATTCCAAGCTGGCTAAGGTGACCAACTCCTGCCTCACCTCAGCCCTCCAGGGCCCATGGTGCTGGGTGTGCCATGAGGGCCTTGTCCTAGCTTTCCCACGACATTACTGCAGTTTGCTTCTCCAAAGTATGTTCTCTTAACCTTACGGTCACAAGATCCACCCATTTTCCTACAAATGACTCAAATTCATCCTTCTTTATGGCTGAGTAATAGCCATTGTACAAAGATAGCACTTTCTCTTGGCGGGAATCCATGCTGATTCTATAAGCTAGTTATTGTGAGTTTTGGTGCTAACAACATGGGAAGGCATGTATCACGGCAGCATGATGATGTTAATCTTTCAGGAAGATATACAGGAAAGATGTAGCTGGGTCAAATGGAGTTTCCTTTTTTGAAGAATGTCTGTACTGATTTCCATCATGGTTGTACTAGTTCACATTCCCATCAACAATCTAAAAGGGTTCCTTTTCCTCACATTCTGCCCAGTAATTATAATTTTCTGAATCCTGGATAGTGCATTATTACTTGGAGTAAGATGGAACCCCAAGTTTTTTTTATTTGCATTATTACACCGATGGAGACACAGAAGGTCAAATAATAGATTTCTTTATATGAGAAACTCAAAATAAAAGTAACTAAAAGAGCAAAATAAAGGAAAGATGATAGGAAACAGCTTTTTGGAGGCAGACTTTTTGAAGATGGAGAATGTAGAACTTTTAGAGATCTACAAAGAAGGGAGAGACAGAGAGTAGGGTACAGGGAAGGAAAGAATAAAAAATGATAAAGAATATATAAGTATACATATATAGTATCTTCATTAGCATAAGTATATATTCTAATACATATTACACCTTCATGTAATATTTTATATACATTAATTTCCCAAGATGAATGTAGTTACTAGGTATCACAAACTTATATAAATAAAAGTTGCAGATTCTAAATCAGTAGTTGTGTAACAGACCAGAGAGTCCATATTTCTCGTAATGGTACCACTTCACTGACAATACTTTAAGTAGCAAGTATTTAGGAAATTTCTGAGTCATCTCAGTAAGAGACGGTGTGGTTCTCAGACCATAATTCAGAGTGGGGTTCTTTTGCAGTACTTGGATTTGAACCCAGAACTTTCCCAATAACTTATATTTTCAGCACTTGTTTTACATTTTATTATGAGATAAGGTCTCCCCAACAAGCCAAATTGTCCAGGCTGACCTTGAATTTGTCATTTTCCTGCCTTTCAGAGTCTTGGGATTATAAAACTCAGATTTTAATATCTGTCCTAGCAGTTACTATCTATGTGACTCTCAGCAAAGTGTCCTTATTACTCTGCACCTCAATTTCCTTCCATGTGAAACGGGGGGTAGTAATTCCTGTCACAGAGTGATGTTAAGTTTTTAGTGACATAACTGATGGAGAGTGCTTAATACAGTCCTGGCACTCAGTAGATGGTAGGTTTTCATTTTACTGTTACTACTGTTAATAGAAATCATAACTTTAACAAATGCACATGCTTATTGGTGGCAGGGTATCCAAAGTTACTCATGCGGTGCCTGTTCTTCCTGCCCACAATCAAGGGGCCCCTATCATGTTGGCCGCAGTGACTGTGTGGTGGAGTTCTGAGAATTGGATATAATTGAGAAGTTGGTGAGTTAATTAGTCCAAATGATTAGATTTGTATGACATTTTGTGCTTATTTTTGCTGAATGACAATGCTCATTTAGCATGAGTATCCTCACCACGATGGCTCTCTCAATGTGAGACTTTAAAATCAGGCTGATGATCTTGTTGGCATACAGATTTAATATTCAACAAGGCTTTGGTTTGACTATAAAAAAACCTACAATTCCAATTAATGTCCATTAATCTATGAACTAGCCATATTCTCAAACAACCAGCCAATTAAAAGTTCATGCACATGTGGAAACCTCTATTTACCACTTTACTACTAACAATAATGTACCCTAGGACATTCTTCATGTTTGAACATGTCAAAGAGAAACACTGTTTTGTTTAATTTTAATCCTCAGATGTGACTTGGTTGGCACATTCTTATATACACTAAATTAGGCCAGCTGCCTCTGTTAAATACATAACAATTAAACATAGAGCAGAGTATTAAAGGAGACAAATCTGCTCATTTATTGAACTTAAGCAAGTAAGAGACATAAATACTCACTTATTTTAGCCATAGAAAATTAGATTTTCCTTCCAGATACACTGTCTACATGGAGAGGGAAGAGACACCCTATCATACTTACTTGCTATTCCTGGCACATATATTAATTTCCAGTTCATACTCATAATGGCCATGTGGAATAGTTCTCAGGCTTCCATTGAACCTGTACTACTCACTGATGTATGAAAATATCTCAGAAAAATAGACTTGTAATTGGCTAGACAGGAAAATGCACACCAATTTCTCTTTCAAACAGACAAGTAACTGAATTTCCTAGACACTATATGAGCAAGGTATAACCAATATCTTAGTTAAACCTATGAGTCTATCTTTTAGTTGGACTTCTAATCCATTATACCACTTTAGTGGCAAAGATAGAAGAACCTGGCTATGTCTTTTATTTAGTGTGAAACATTATCTTTTGTCATATCCAAAAGTAGAATTTTAAAAGTATAACAGCAGAAACCCAAAAGCACAAAACAGCACCTAAAATAACAATGCATAACCAGTTTCCAAACAGACAATATCTTCAAACCTTATAGTATAGTTTTATCCTTGGTGCGTTAGCCTTGAATCTCCCATTAATGCTGATGGGAGCCTCATAGCTAAAGCCCATTCATCAAGCTGAGAAAACACTCCTTAGAATTAGTTCTGACTCCTATGTTATAACACAAATCATGATAATATTTCTCTATCTCTGTATTTTATTGGAAAAAATACAATCTAGCACTTTATATACTCATAAATTATGACTATTCCTCCACTGTTTATGATTATTACCCTATTCTGTATAGAAAATAAAGATCTTCTTAAATAACATTTTAAGCAAAAATTTTCAGATCAGTAAAAATTACTATAGGTTGGTAAAATCACTGATGAGTTTACACAATTATAAATGGGTATCTAATATTATAACCCCTAAACAGAGGTGTTATTCTATGCATTTTCCACATTTCTGAGCCAAATATCTCTCGATATGTCTTACGGTTTAAGAGCTACTCTGGGACAGGAGTGGGGAGCTGGCAGTGGCTCTGTTCTGCTCACCACGTCCCATCACAAGCTCTTACTGCACTGGTGGGGTTGGCACAGCTGCTCAGAGAGCGCACATAATGAGGCCAAGGCCAGGTGCCAGCGGTTGCATGCTGAGCAGTGGCTGGGAAGACATTCCTGACTCAGATGATTCCTGATAGGACTGTGTCCTATCCCAGATCCTCCCGGTCCAAAGGTGTAGGCCAGAGAGAGTGGCTGGATCCCTCTAAACCTGTCATTTTTAACAGAACAGTAACTCATGCAGTATGTCCCAAACAAGTAGGTTTTATCAATAAAATACAGCTGATCTTGTTACTAAAAAAAAGTAAAAATTTAAATGGGGTCTAGGGAGTTTTTAATAGTGATATTTTTTTTTAAGTGAAGAGTGATACATGAAATATGCAAAAAAATTTACCTATAATCCAGAGACAAAAATCCTATTAATATTTGATGGACATATTAATGATGTTGATTAATCATGAAGTATTTATTGAGCAACTACTATGTGTTGGCTACTGCTTGGTGCCAGGAGCTGATGAACTAGAGCTCTGATGAAGTAGTCTATATTTTTGTGAAACATATGTATAGATGGTCAGTTTTAAAGGCCACACTCCATTATGATTCTATTCTGCTGATTATTAGAGAAGTTATTCAGTGAAAAGGCTTCACTAGATTTGCACCTGTTCTCTGCCACTGCTAACATCAGTTGTATGCAAGCCTCCTTTTCCCTACTTCTTATAATGCTGATTTCATACCACTGTTCAGCTGGATAAATTCTGAGCCTATCTAGGGAGGGATATCTTTAAGGATACAGCATTAGAATGACAGAGAAGAAGAGATTTCAAAATTACTGTGAGCCTTCATGCACATCTCTTTTCATGAATGTGTTCAGTGCTAACTTGTATGACTGAATATATATTTCCTAATATAGAATTTGAATAAACAGTATACTTGGTTTTGCTTCTTCTATTACAAAGGATCAAGTGGTATCTCTCTACAGAGTGAATAAGGGAAGGCCATTCTGCTCTGATTTTCTTTTAGTTCTTTTCAAGATCTTTGACTGAATCTTCTGAGAATACCAGCGAGTTCTCTTGCTCCTGCTCCTTGCTAACATGTTCATCTTCCGAGGGGCACTGCATTCTCTGGCTTCACAATGGCCTTCACAATGGCTTCACATGTGCTCCAGAGAAGGCTTTCCTGGAGCCCAGGCCTTCCATTCCTGCCGGCGGAGGTGTACAGGGGCCCTCCCCCCGGGCCGGGCTGGTGCCGCTCCTCCCAGGGTGCGACAGAGCTTAAGTCCCGCTCCCCACCCCCCACCTCATCACAGTGCATTGCGTATCACTATGGAAACTCTACACAGCTTTTGTTATTTATGTATTTTCACAAAGAAACAAGAAGGCCCTGGGTCCACTGAAAAGAGATTAAATGACCACATGGAGGATGTATGAAAAAGAAACATACGAAAGATTCCAACTCTTCATATATGGAAGGCAGCAGGAACTTTCCCATTACATATCATGGTCGACCTCGTACCTGGACAGCCGCAGGTAAGAAGCACTTCCATGGTTTGGAAACACTCGTACATTCAAAACTATATTCTAGTCACACTCCTGACTTCTTCACAGTTCTGCAGTGTCCGTCTCCAAGTGACTTTTTATTAAAGAGACCTGCATACCAAAGCCTCACTCCCAATATAGAGAAATCCACTGCATCATTTTCAGGATGGGGTCTAGGAAAGTATACAAATCCGGCCAGCCCTGGCATTGGGACTGTTTCTCTGTTGTTGCTCTGTCTGATGCCATGATTCATATGTAAAAATAATACCAGTATCAGGAGTGTTTCCCACTGTTCTATTAAACAGCAAGTACCACACACAGCAGAAATAAGCATGCATTCTTATTAATTTGGTTACACTGGCCAATAATGGTTCACAGGCTGGCTATAAATTCTCCCTATAGATTTTGTATTAGATTATGACACTGAATAAAATAAAATAAACAAATATTCTTGTCATGTTATCTAGGTGATTGAATAAAATGTCAAAAAGATTTGTAACACTTGTACAACGAAGACTATTATTTACAAAATCATAATGTACATTATTATATAAGGTAGGATCTCATGCAAACACTAGTCCACCAACCACCTATTTAAATATTTGTCATATATTTCATACACACATTCAAGAGTTGGTTAACGCTACATTATATGTTTAGTTTTTAAAAACACAGCAAAAGACATGCCCCCTTAAGTCCTCATCCCTCAAATAAGATACTCTGCTTGCTTCTAACACACTTATGGCATTACCCTTGCCACTTTCAAAAGAAGTTCTAGAAGTTCTCTTCCCTCAGTGTCTTTACAAGGCATCACCAAAACTATGGTGACTGTCATTGTCACTTGGCATCCAGTGGAAAAGAGGCTCATGGAAACATCACAGTGTGTCCTCACCCACCCCACCCACCAGATTCAGTGCCATCTGAGCGCTGGCTGCCCCCAGAGCCAGTGATCATGAGAGACATGTGTTTTGAGGCAATTCAGGACTTGGAGGCGGTCATGCCAGCACAATTGAAGACACCTGGATAAGGATCTCCAGAATTTCTTCAGAAGGTGATAAGTATGACTGGATAAGCCCATCCAGAGTGAGGGGGAGTACGTTGAGGGGAATTAAGAATAATATATTTTACTATAATCAATTTTTAAAAATTTAAGCATTCACTGTGTTTTCTAGTCATACCACATATATGTGTATAGATGTAAATCCTACAACTTCCTGTTTCGAATGTAACATTGTCTTGGATATCATTTCAAGATGTATCGACTCAATACATTTTTTCTCTACATAATATAGTATTCACAAGAGATTAAACCATTCTCCTATTGAAGGTGATTTCAAATTTGGGGGCAAATACAGACATACTAAAATGAATCTGCTGTAAGACTTCTGTAACATAATATTCTTAAAAATGGAATTAGTTGCTTAGTTCTAATAGATGTTGCCAATTCGCTCTTTTTTTTTTTTTTTGCAAAATCGTTTTCCATGAGATACTAGAATTACGTGTTCCCACATATAATAAATGAGAATATCAACTTTCAAGTGTCTTGCTAGTATCTGGTATCACTGGTCTTTTCAATTTGCAGCCTTTTCATGCCTCAATTGGTCATTTCTAGCACTTGGTAACTCTGTACCATTTATATCCCTTTTCTATGTTCAAATGGAGTATTTGTCTTTAATGAGTTTTGGATTCCTTTATATGGTTTCGATATTTATCCTCTTTTATACGCTACATGTACTTTGTATCACTATAATGTTTTTTAAACTTACTCATAGTGTCTGTTGTTGTACTTAAAAATTTTAAAGCAATCATTTCTGTCAGCCTTTCATGATTTGAGTTTCATTATGCAGGAAGCTCTGCTGCATGAAGAGAAACCTGAAATATTCCTCTTATTTTCGATATTTGCTCATAGTCATATTTATTGTGCTTAGTTCTTTAACTCAAAAGAAAGAATTAAGGAATAGTCTCCATGTATTTCTATATCTGGAGAAAAGCACATCCCTTGTGCACTATTTTCCACTTAATATTAAATTCAAAAGCCATTTTAAAGTAGAAGCATGATTTTCTAGGTCTATGGACTAACACATTTGGAAACTAACTTAGAGAAAGGCTATTCTTTCTTCTCTTTAGGCAGAAGGAGCAGATCTTACCTTCCTATTCTGTTTTTAGGAAGCAACAGTTTGCTATACTACAGTAAAGGAACTTTTCAAAGAGAAGCAAACAATACTTAGGTAAATGATCCCCAGAGCTATGAATAGCAGGGATTGGGACTTAAATCCAATTGTTTCTTTTATCATATTTCTGGTTGTTAAAAGTAGCTGCATAGAAAGTGAACCTCCAGAGCCAGAGAAGATAGTTCAAATCCTGGGTTTCACAATATACGCACACCAAGAATTTGGCCATTTTTCATGAAGCTTCCTGTCTTATTGATGAAACAGAGCTAACACCTACCCTCCCCCAGGAAGGAGTGACGTAACACAGGTAAGCCACCTGAAACAATGCCCACCTCACTGAAGGTTTTGTCCTGTTTCCTTTTCATCAATGCTCTCTCAAACTCGAATAACAGGAGCTCTGGAGAGAACTTGATAAGAGTTGTATATATTCCCAGCAAATAAAAAATGTGCAACTGAAGCTCAAAATAAAGTTGGCTCTAAACGGGACTAACGAAAGAATCTTGGGTTCAAGGTTTTGTTTAATAAAACAATTAAACTTTTAAAAAAAGATTAGAACATCAGAAATTGAGTAATGGAGCTGATTTCTTATACAGTGATTTTCTTCTAAGCTTGAAGTTTTTGGCTTGAGATAAATTCCATTTATAGCTTGTACTGGTCACTACTTAGCCTCTAACAGGCCTGGTGGAGTCAAGAATAACTGAGCACTGGATCTAGAGGTGATTTTTTTTTTTTTTTTTGAAATTTGCAAAGGTAAATTAAGATTACAAAGGCTATCAACAAGCCGATTATCCTGGACAACAGACATGAACAGAGAACTCCTCATTGACAAGGGTACACTTGTAAACACAGTAAAAGGCCGCTAGCCATTTGCAAAAATGTGAATTGAAATTATGGTGAAATATCACTATTCACTGATTAGAATAGCTAAAACAAAACAAAAAACCTGACACTTCCAAGTGCTGACAAGGCAGTAGAAGAACACCGTTGGCTGGAATAGAAAATGGTAAAAGTAATCTAGAAAACAGGCAATTTATTAGAAAGTTAAATACACCATTATTATAAGATCCAGAAATTGTACTTTTAGTTATTTACCCCAGAATAAATTAAACCTATGCCCATATAGAAACCTACATGTCAAGGCTGATAGTAACTCAATGCCTCAGTGGCAGAATAGCAAAACAAATTAAATGTCCCACAGTAGTTAAATGGATAAACAGTGGTCCAGCTGTATGATGCAATGCTTCTTGGCAATAAAAAGGAACGAAAAACTGCTATGAATTTCAGTGCCCTATGTTAAGTAAAAGAAGCTAGTTTCAGCTGTTTGCAAACTGCATGATGTCATTTATATGTTATTATCATGTAAATGGAGTTACAGTAAAAGAACAAAGCAGTGGGCCTCAGGCGTTGCAGTAAGGGAGGTACAATGGGCAAAGGAGCATGTGGTAGATTTTGGGGTGATGGGGCTTTTCTGCATCCAGCTCATGGTGGTGCTAACATGCATTTCAATTATGTTGAAATCTTCATATAGGCATTCAAAAAGAGTCAACTTTATCCTATATTTATTTTGAAAAAAACTTAAAAGTAAGCATGGCAGATCTTAATAATCAAACTTCCTTCAACTACACTAAGTTCTCTTACACAACGAATGATCCAAGGCCAACCGCTTCTTCCTCCTACCAAAGGCCAACCTTCTCATATACTGTCACTCACAATAAAGAAGTTTTTAAAGAAGCAATCTTCCATGTTTTTTCTGGACCAAACTTATGATCATCCACTTATTAGCACTGTTGTTTACCCACATGGAGAGTATTTTTGATACTTGCAGAACATCCTGAAAGTGAACTGTATGTGGCATCTCTCCCCATCTGGTCTCCATCTTGTTATCTGGAGCTACTGAAAGTCTGGTCATCAGCAGCCGGCTGGTCTCCAGAGCTTTTGAGTTTTGGTAACAGCTAGCCTTATACCACCATGAGATAGCCTCTTTCCCCCATCCTCTTCCCTATTTTTATGTGTTTATTTTGGGGGAGAACAAGTTGTCTTTAACCCTTGGACCCAATCTGAAGGCAATGGAAATAATTAAGACTGACATATCTAGGGTTAAACGTCAAGGAGGAGAGAGAGCTGAAAAAGGAAATTCCCCAGCTCCTTAGTAATGAAAAGCTGAGGGTATACCTTCTGTGGCTGTCTGTGAGAGGCTTTCACATCCATGTGTCAAGGGTTTTTCAAACTGACAACTTGCAAATTTGAAATACAAAAATGCCCAGAGCGATATTTTAGTGGCTCAGGGAAACTCTTGTGTGGGAAAAAGAATTCTAAAGTGAAACGTCTCTTGAAATCACACAGGGCCTGACCACGATACTCTAATTATGCTAATTGCTTCAATGCCCTTGCTTTATTTATGCTGAGCAGCTAAGATAAATAAAGGAAAATTGCTTTGGATCTAACTGTATTCATATCAGAATGCAAACTAGCCTGTGTTTGTTATGTGATTGCTGATCTGTTTACACTAAATTCTGCAGGTAATTGCAGTTTTGATTGCACATTTATTTCTAGCTGCACAGGTCCCAGGACTAGGTCTGTCTGTTTTTATAATTAAACCGTTTTGTAATATCTAAACTCACTAAAGAGCAAAATGATGCTTTAAGAATTTACATATTTTATGCATTAAATATAATACTTTGGTGAGCGGTGACAAAAAGGAAAAAAAGTATGTTTACCACTAAAAAAATTGGACAGCATGTTCTGGATTTGAAGAAATCAGAGACATCTGTTCCAAGGCCTGTTCACTGAATGGGACAGATGCCTGGCGCATCCCTGGAATCTGTTCTTCAACACATAGTTTTTGAACTTTCAGTTGCAACTTTCGTATTAGTAAAACATGTTAATAGAACATGCCACTTGGTGATTCCTAAGACAATGTAGTAGTTTATACCCTAATGAAATGGTTGTGTCTGTAGCCCTCATTCAGAAGCTGAAACTTCATGGAGTTTTCATGGCCTCTGTTCTGCTCTGGATCAGTTTTCTGGGGATCTTCACTGTGACCACCAGTCTTAATTTACAATTCAGTTTTGAGACAGCTTCCTTTGGATTTCATCCACAGCAACATACTTAGGGGGAAAACAACTTGCAGGACATACACAGGAAAAAAATCTATTTCTCTTAGGACACTCATGACTTTCACATCATAGAGAAAAAAGATTTGATAGTATCACCATCAAAGATGCACAATGGCATCACTTCAATATTTCTTCTTTACTCATCATCAAATTCTGAAGCAGTGATTGAGTCTGCCCCACTTAATAGAGAACTTAACATCAGTCTATATGAACAGCCTGCAAAGCTTCTTAACCTAGATTCTGCTCCTGAAAATATCCACCAGTTTGAGTGTATTTTGTCTGAAATACCCCTGAGGGATGCTCTCAATAAATATAGGTCAGCGTCACTCCTGATGGCATCTTTAGCTTTCTTCCTTCCAAGGGGAAGATAAGAGACTGTGGAGACTATTAAGGTACTTAACACACCTTGAGAAAAGCAGAATTTTCTTAATGTCAGCAAAAGGCTCTCATGCATCACAGAAACAGAGGATGAACCAAAGCATGGTAAGACTTCCAAAGTCCATTGCTCACAAGAACATTTAACCCAAGTATTAAAGCAGTTACATTTCACCTTTTGGAGCTGTGTAGTACTAAGTGGAGATTTGGGGGAAAAGTGGACAGAGCAAGAAATCTGAGGTCAGGCAGCTCTGGGACTGAGAACAGAAGGCCTCCTATCAACACATGACCTTATGAAAATGAAAAGAAAAGTTATTTACCTACCCTGCTGCATAGATTCCTCAGTGCCCTTCATATGTCTGCTGTGAGGATTATGCTGCTGTATGTGAAGTTAAGACCCCAGGCTTGCGAGTCACAAGGATCACTACTCGGGTCTGTAAAGTTTTCAATCTACGCTTGCATGTCATGCAGACATCATAACCTATCTCCTCCTTTCTTAACCATTGAGAAAGTGCCTCTTTCTCAGAACCCGTTGGATCTGGCCCCGAGAGAAGACTTTGATCAGATGGATACTTGCTGATAGAAGCACAAAGGACTTCTTTGAAGGTTTATGGGGAGAAAGGGACTTTACCCACCGGACAGCCTCTGCCTCTACAGGGATTTGAGGTTCTACCACCAACTGTCGTATTTCTGCTTGATCATAATGCACTGCTTCACTTATCACTATGTACAATAATTTATTCACCTTTACATATTTCCCAACAGTCTGGGATTGTCTTCTTCTTGCCATCCCAGAGGGTAGCAAAACATTTCTCACATAGTAGTGGCCCATACAGTAAGTTAATTCTGCATGAATGTACAGGTTGGTACCAAAGCTTGGGCTCTGAATTAGGCAAATCTGCTCAATTTCTAGATCACATGTAACTTAACTTCTCTTAAGGGCAACTTGACTTCCTTAGGCCTCCATCCCTTCTTTACAAGAGCCTCAATTAACCAATAAATCAAGGAAACAGGACAGTCCTTTACTTTGCAGAAATATACAAAGAATAAATGCTCCACCCACAACAGGGATATTGTTCTTGAAGGGGAAAAATTCTATTGGACAGAAGTCATACAACAAAGAAAATAAGATACCATTTGCAACTGAAGAGACATGGCAGACTTTATTCCAGGATGCTGGCTTTCCTGCACTGAGGAGGGGATTAAGATCCCCGGACCCCCCTGAGGTTTTCAGAACAGCCACAGCTCCAGATATTTGCCACTCTCTGCAGGTGAACTGTGATGCATCATCTCAAAGAAAGCCCCTCAAAACCCAGCACTGATCACAACAAAGCCCTCATGGCTGCCCAGCTGGTAAGTGGATTCCCACATTTCAGACACCAGCTTTCCATGGTCTCTTCCCCATTCCTTGAAAATCAGTTAATAAATGAATGGCAAAACAGAATTCTGTAGGATTTTTTTTTTCTAATGAATCCTGATTTTTACATGAGTCGTGACCATGCATTTATTATCTCAATACACGTATCCACATCTTTCCACAGTGATCATGTATGTGTGCTTGTGTGTGTGTGTAGTCATAAACTCATGTGTAAAAAGACACGTCACTTGTAGAGGAAATCAGAAGACAACTCAGTAAAATGATCAGATTTCTGAGAAAGAGCTAACACCTTGGCTTATTTTATCTCAGGGACCTGTTAAAGCCAAGGTGTCCAGATGCAAATTGCATCACTGTGTGGGGCAGTAACTTCCTCCTATGCCTAAGCCTGGTTGTGGACTCTTTTTCTGACTGACATCACAGGTAGGGAGTTTCTGGGTACAGGAGAGAGCTAGAAAAGGACTCATTTTCATTCTTTGCCCATTGGGAGAGAGTACGGAATTCAATCACTGGAAATGCCTCATGTCCTAAGTGTCTGCCCCAGTCTGCAGCCATACCACCCTGAACATGCCTGGCCTCGTCTAAGTATCTGCCCCGGCTACCAGGAAGAACATGGAATAGATAAAGCAGAGGAAAGTCATGAATGGGGGGTACGGGTGGTCTTTTAATAGCTGGGAGACTGTGGAGGCTGTCGATGTGTCTTCATTTCCACACAGACTGAGAAAGGCACTGCTACACTAAGCGTATGTATTTAAAGAGTGGGGTTGTGAAGACTTTCTAACAACAAAGATGTTATCTATTTTCCCTTCTGGAGGATTACACAGTAAGGGCCGAGCGTTTGCTGGATGAACAGAAGTTATGGATGGACTTCGCATTCCTCACAACAGGGAGGGAAAGGAGGTTGTGTTAGTGACGTGACTTCACACACACGATGAAGACTGAGGATGGATGCCCCTTTTCTGGCTTGGCCTCAGCAATGTGCCACAATGGCTGCTCTCTTGATCCTGAGCAATTTGTCTTTCTCTGCACAAGCTACATTTTAACCTGGGTCCCTCAGGTGAAAGGTTCTAAATTACTGAGTCTCTGAAATAAAGCCATTTCCAACAGTGCGTTTGCAGAATACCTTAATATATATTCAGTAACCACTAGCTTGGTTTTTTTCCTCCTGATCTCATTGCCACCTCTCATAATACTGAACCCCAGGAGGACCCTATTCACTGATCCCCCATGACTAACAAGCTGTTTAATTCACCAATGGTTTCCTTCATTATCTTTCCAGATCAGCCTTAAAGAGCTCAGTGTACTTGCTGAAATGTCTTGTACAAGGAATACTCCAAACTCTACTGCTACAACCATATTTACCAATCTTTAACATAAATTTCTTTTTATTTATAAAGAGGTTTCAGATTCTGTACAACATAAAGGAAAAATTTTCTTTCACAGATTTGAGTATGTATAAATGGCTTTTGTATGTTGTAAGTTTATCTACTGATAATTCCTTTCCAAGACCATCTGTACCTTCAAATCCAGTTGGAACATAAGTGAAAGAAAATCATTCATATCTGATAGGTATGAAAGGTCACAGGCAAGAAAACGCATCCTAGCACCGGGCTGAGTCCTAAGGCTGGGATACTGGTAAGGACTCAACATGGGAGATTATATGTCAAAACTATGTTTACCATTAGTTAATGATTATTTCAGCACTTTTTAATATTTTCCTATTTTGTCTCTTTATTTCACTTGGTATTTATTTTTGCTAACTTGCCTTTCTTTTTTCTTTCCCTTTTAGCTTTGCCCCTTCTCATTTCTTTTTGTCATGGTTTACTTCCTGCTTCCTATTTTGCAATCTTCCATTTATTTGTCTCACTATTAGTTTATTTTGATCTAAGAGCTAAAAAGAAAACAGATGTTTCAGGGAGGCTGCTGACTCTTATCTCTGACATTACATTTGAGACATGGGCATATTTATATACTAGTGGCTAATAATTTGTTTATGTATTTTGGATACAACCCACCTTATTGATAAGGTTTTATTGTGTCCTAGGGCTTGAAGATTTGTTGACCCTTTTCTCTTTTGGATGAAGACACGCACCTACCAGTCTCTACATTAAACTAAAAGTTTTTGAGTGATTTTAAAAGGGTACAAATGCAGTAGGGTAGCTTCTTGGATGGCACAAAGACACAGCATGTAGAACAAGCATTCTATAAAGAAATGAATCAGTTTTAAATGATACCATTTCCCCTCGGCCTACCACTCTGCTCAAAGACTGTAATTTAAGAACTAAACTGAAACAAACTAAACTTTAGCCTTTTGATGACTGGTACATTATTACTGTGACTTTTTAATGCTTATTATAAACAATTTTTCTTTTACCTAAAGTAAAATTCTCAAGATACTAGAATGAAGTGAGGTCTATCCAAATGTAATCTAGCAGTAATTATGTGCCAGAATGATTCTAAGTATCATACTCGTATAACTTTTGATTTTATTCCCATGCTAAAATGCATAATTATAGAATATCCATATTCTGAACTCCTGACCACACATGAGATTCTCATGAGTTTTAAAAATGAATGATTGAATGACTCTTAATGTAAGGACAAAAGTGCAGGACATGGATCGATCTCTCTTATCCAAAACATTTGTTCTACATTATGAACAGTACATTTAATACAAAAGCATTACCAGTACCTTTTTGAGATTTTTGGAGTCACGTACACATAGATTACTGGTTAACCTGGGCAAGCAATTCTTTGTGTCAATTTTATCTTTTGTAAAAATGGAAATAATAACATCAACTTTATTTGGGTGTTGTGAACATTGCCACTTAGCTAAATTTTTGAGGGCAAAACACAGATACTTTCTGTAGGTGCTAAGCTAGAGTGGTCAACAAAACAGATCTTGTTCCGTGCTAAGAAGCAGCAAGGGAATGCAGAGTAACATACAAATATATGTTCAGTTCAAGCTCATATTATGTATTACGAAGGAAGAGAAGAGTATACAGGTATGGACAGTGAGGAGAGCTTGGGGAGCATAGTGTCTCACTATTATGGTCAAGTCAACCACACTAGCTGTGAGAGGTGACATTCAGACTCAGACCACACAGAAAGAAAGGAGAAAGACATGGAAAGGCGACTTAAAAGAAATTCCACATATTCCATCTAAAGCGGAACAGGCATTGGAAGAAGCAGAGTCTAATTTCCCCTGGCTACTACATGCCTAGCACTAGGATCTACTTTGTAGGGGCACAGCTGTATTTATTCATCAGTGTGGCAGTTAAGATCCCCCAGAATGATTGTTTCTCTCACCTAGAGGTACAGATCTATTATGACTCCATTGAAGCAGTTCCATCATGGATCATTGACAACCACTGATCTACTTCTTAGAACCAGGGTCACCCTGGACTCTTTTTGACCACAGTCTTTATATCCAACTTTTCCCTGTTCTCTCCAGGATTGTAACACTCGAATCATCTTATTTTCTTGTGGCTTTTCATAGGTGACCCCAAGATTTTTTGCTCCTACTCCTCCTTTCTTCCTATGGCTATCAACCTCTTACCAGTCCACCTCTATCTATTCATGAAGTGTTTCTAAACTTTTGACAATAAAACTTCCTTCTCTCAATCACAGGAATGATCCCAAATGTATTTAGTCTGCTTAAACTTCCTTATTATTGGGTTTGTTCCCTCTCCCCTATGAGACTTTAACTCCCTTGTGGGAAAGTGCTTTATCTAACTGAATGTGCGGAGAAGAATGTGTAGCTCAAAATATGAGTGGAATTGAATTTGTACATAGCTCATGTCTTTGAGAACATTTTAAGAATGTAGCAAAATTAACAAACTTATTATAGGACATTATTAGTAAATGTATTACTACTGTATACATGGATATAAATCATCAAGATAAGGAATTAGACAAATATCGATGAATTAACAGTCTTCACCACTCCCACCCAGCAAGTCCAATTTATCCTTTATCTTAGCAAGCACAAAGCCCTTGTGTGAGAAAATCATTTTCTTTGACTTTCTTAACATAGCGGTGATACATGTGAGCAAAGTGGTACTGTGGGATATCTTCATAATATAAAAATGGCTTATGCTCTCTTTCATCTTAGTTGTGCTTGAAGACAATTAGCACATTTAAAAATACATTTGTTGGGCCCAAATGTCTTTGTCTGAAAACAGAAGCACTATTTCTTACCTTGAATGTTATGTCCTACATCAGAATATGCATTTGTTATGGCCTCCTCAGTACACGGTGAGAGTTAAAAGGAGAGGTGTTTTATTATCTTGCTATGATATAGAGAAGGTTGTCTCAAAATATTCCTGCTAGGCCGCTACAGTTATTTGGACAGGAACATTTCTCACCCACAGGGATCCAAGTACATCATTGCATCAAATTGAAGGTGAACTCTGCAATGTGGCTGTGGCATTTCACATAACATCAGCCGTCAGAAGAAGAAAAACATTTTTTAAAAGATAAGAAATCAAAATTCTAATCTGGTGTTTATAATTGTGTTAGCTGGTCATCTGAAATATGGTGCTATTTTGTCCCCTAAAATAATACCATGTGTCACATCATATTCTGAAGAAATTGTCCTCTAAACAATTTTGTCTGTCCATTCATTTATGGATTTTTACCACAAGCTTATGTCAAATATGAGCACTTAATTCAGAGCAAATACTGTGTGTGTTTTTAAAGGCTTTCAAACCATATTAAATTTTCATTCATATAGGTACACAGAGGCACATATTAAATAAACCCTCTACCAGAGTAACCTGTCTAGGAATGCAGCAAGTGACTTCCAAAGGGCCGAATTTATTACAAATTAATCAAATAGGTAAGATGGATCATAATAGATATTCCAGCCAATGTAAACTAAGAGGGAAAAAAAGCATCAGCAGCAAGTCAAGAGCCAAATGTTTCTGTTTTGATTTATTTAGCATTTCCAAGATGTTTCTTCTGTGGGGAACAATATGCAAGGCATTGGAAATTCAGAAGGCACATCTTTTGTGTACCATAAAAATGTGCTGCTAACCTACAATACCCTTATAGAAATACAATTCAATAAGAAACTCAGTTGGGAAGATGTCTCAATAGAACAACATGAAAAAAATGGTCAATACAAGAATGATTTACTTTACTTTTACAAGGGATTTTGATGCCGTGAATAGAAATGCCTTTGGAACTTATAAAATAAAACCCAGATAAACACAGTCACATTTTTAATTCTTACACATCTCTAACGTGCCCCTCCTCCCTCTGACACACACATCTTTGCTCCAAATCATCACTTCTATCGAGCCTATCGCCTGAGCAGTGTTACAGCACTCAGCCCTCAGGGCAAAGATAAGTCTTCACCATTGTCACATGTAGCACACACATATTCAGCCATATCATGCTGAATGGGAATACAGTACTTTGTAGAAACAGACTCGATTCCTGCAGAATATCCTGAGATACTTATCAAGCTGTTAAAGGAGACATCAGTCTTTTGTCTGTATTGCCCTTGACACATCCTCGAGGAAAGTATCTGGAAATTCTTTGTCTTGTGAAGAACCCTCAGACCTCTCAGGTCTAATGTAGGTTAAGTGCTCTGCCGATCTCCCCAGAATAGCAAAGCACCTTGCAAACAGTAGCCTCACTTACTAGAAACAAATATAATGAAAGCATGAATTCATGAGATCCTCTTATTTGAGCAAAGCAGCAGCCAGAGGCAGAAGTTTCTAACAATATTGGTCTTGCACAAGAAAAAGCTGGAATTCTACCCTGAAATGTATCAGATACAACAGTAACCTATAAAAATCTAACAAAAGTAAAATGAAGAAAGGTAAATTACCACATTATCATTCAATTATCATCGCTTCTTTTGTCAAGGGTAAATGACAGTCTAGCAGCATCCAGCATGTGCTTATTGATTAGCACGGACGGTAGCCAGTGCCTCCTGCACACAGTTCCTGCCTCGCCTCCCACTCAACAGCTATGCTGATCCCAACCCTTTTATTATATGGTGCAGGTTGTACATAACTCTCCTGCCCATTTCACAGGCATCCAGTGAAAGCAAATAAATTATGAGAATTGATGGGTCCTGCAAAAGAAATAATTGTATTGCTTTCATACTCGAAGATACAGAGAAATCACTATGTTTAACTGTTGTCATAATTGAAGTGTGATTCAATTTACAAAGCAAAACGCCACTGATTGCTTCCTCATCCTGCCCATTTCACTCTCCACACCACCATTTGAAGGAACTTTACCCAAATCTCCTAAGGATAAATAATTCCAGTGTCATTTTCTTCCCACAGATAAATCATAATGTGAAATTATTATATATTTAAAAAACCAAAACAATCCTCCTTCAGCAGATTAAATAAAACAACCAAATTCAGACACTAAAGAGGCTTCCTTGACATCTGAGATTGACAGATCACATTTCATCTCAAGACACTTTCTTGGCATCAGAAGTATGTATGGTCACTTTCTGTACTGTAGAAATGGAACAGCCTCTACAAACAGACTATTCAACCAGGAGACACTGACTCATTCTTGTGGGCAAGGGTGCTCAACTTTTTCATGGTTGTGATGGCTCAGAGTGTCAATCCTGATCCCACTTTCTACAATTCTTCTGCAAACTGAGGTTAGAAAAACAAACAACTGCCTCAGAACCTTTCTGGGTTTGGAAGATCAATCCAACAACTCATTCAAAAAAAAAGTAAGAGAAAGAGGCTGGGAGGAGAGGGTGCAGGTGGTAGAGCCTCCAATGTGAGCTGGGCCCCAGCATGCTCCTCACTTCAGCCTAGAAGTGGTCAAGGCAGGGAGAAACCCAAGCTGAGAGCAAGGCTGGTCTTTAAGCCAGAGGAAGGTGAGGCTGGTAGAGGCACTGAATCAATGTATGAAGTTACTGGGACTCGTTCCCTGCATTCAAATCCAAACAGGTCATTCATTATTTTAATATATACAAGCATCCTGACTTCCAATCTCATACAAGCTCTATGACTTGTATAATCCATGAACAGTATCTGGGGAATTGACAAGATTTGGAATTACTTCCCAGGCTCCTGCAGCAGCTCATGGTGAGTGTCAGGTGAGGATGGCAAGAGATCTGGAAGAGTGAGCAGGGCAGCAAAAGGGGAAGTGGGGAACAGCACAAGAGAAGAGAAAGTGTGTGGAGAGGGGCTGAGAGTTCTGAGATGGCAGTCTGGCATCCTGAGGAGGAGAAGTCTGATGAGAAGGATGAAAAGGGAAGTCAGCACAAAAGGAGAGTCAAATCAAAGCACTTCTGTGAGACCATTCAAAGCTGGTCAATCTGAGCTAAGAGAGCTGAGAAACTAGAAACTCTAACTGGTGAGGCATTTCAATGACATCCTTTGAAGTATTCGGTCTATGGTCCATGCAACCTGTGCAGGAGACTGTATACTGCAAACGGGTACAGAAGTGGTACAGACAGGGAACTGGGAAAATCTACCAATCTGATATTAAAAGGTCTCACCACCAAGGGGTTTTATTCACTCAATAATTAATTCTCACACACACACACACACACACACACACACACACACACACAATCTCTCTCTCTCTCTCTCTCTCTCTCTCTCTTTCTGCGTCATCTCTTCATTCTTCAAAAAATGTGCGCAACAGCCTCCTATTGGCTGGACACTGGAAAGAATAAACAAGACAAGGACCCATCCCTAGTCTCCCTTCTATTCAGCCCATCACTGCTAAATAGACCAACTACTCTTGAGTCTACAACAGGCTGTTCTAAGAAACACTGAAAGTAGTGGCCAATCTATACTTCCAGTACTCTGGGAAACCAAGGAATGAAGATCACAAGTTCAAGCCCAGCCAAAGCAATGTAGTAAGCTCTTGTTTCAGGAAAAAAAAGGACTGTGGATATAGCGCAGTACAAAGGTGTCTTGTTCAATGCTCTGTATTGAGAGGATAAAAAAGGAGAAGAGCCTATAAATTTGTTGGCACAAAGCTAGAGACTTGACTTGGGCTCTGAGGAGTTCCCAGGGAGTGGCCAGGACCTGAAAAATCATGGGTCAGAAGAATATATTCCAGGTTGAAGAAACTGTATTTTTCCTAGAGGCATAGTAACACCCACACAAAATTCCTTCATGTTTCCATAAATCATATGTCATAAAAAGTTCTGGCTTTTTGGTTTGCTTGCTCATCTGTTTGCAGTGCTAAAGATGGAACGGGGGGTTCTGATCACACCAAGCAAGCGCTCCACCACTAGCATGTCCCCAGCCCCTGTGGGGTCAGAGGGAAGAGAAACCAGACCGGATCTACTGCCCAGTGATGAGCTACTACCACTGAGTGCAAATGTCCTTTTACTCTCACTTTCAGACGTGGACTTCTTGGCTAATTTCAAAGGAATGGGGCAATAAGGGCCCAGAAGGTTCATGTTAAAGTTTATTTCGACAAACACACAAGCATCTCCAGTACTAATAACAGGTTGTTATCTACCTGGAAATGGAAAACTTCCCTTATTTCTGCCATCCCAGTAGAGCAACTGAATTCATTCCCTCCTGTTAACCCTTTTTCTGGCTGCTGACCTGTAGGGCTTTTGCATCTGTTCATGGGAAACCCACCCCTGTAAGCCTCCACCCCCACCACTCCCTGGTCACGGACTGCCTTCAGTCCTGTAGCATGTTTGTGCAGGCTACATGGTGTGTTTTAATTGTCACATCAGAGAAGCATTCTCCAGGCATTTCATTTGCTACCCCACAAGTGAGCACTATCATCTTTTGCTATTAGTCAGGAATTGTTTCATCTAGTTTCACTTTATAGTCTCTGGCTCCTGGTAGATGTTTGTCAGCTTCCTAGACTGGCAGAAGGGCACCTACTTTGATTGGTGTGGGAGTGAGCTTCGGAGAGCCCAGGTTTTGGAATCATATTTGTTTCACATGTAACACGTTTATTGAGCACCTACTGTATACCAGGGGCTGTGTTATATGCTGGGAATAAAATGATCAGCGGAAAATAGATAGCTTTTCTGTGTAGTAAAAGCTTTTCAGCTTTTCTCAATTTTCTACACATAGTCACCTTTTCTGCTGGCAAGAATGAATAGCTATAACTCAGTCCACTGCAAGTTGTTTCTACTGAGAGGATAGAAGGAGAAAGAAGACCTTGTGTTAAGTAAGTGGTAAAAGAATAACAGAACAAGAAAGTTGTCTTCTTTTCAAATATAAAAGGTCCCTTGAGAAACTAGGCTGAACACAAAGAGAAAGGTTATATTGTGTGTAGTATGTGACCACAGTAAGGCTCATAGGTGACAGGAAGATAATGATGATTTAACCTGGTAAATGTGCGGAGGGACTTGAGCCCTAGGTGCCATGTGGAATGATAAAAGCATACAGGAGGAGAGCTGGCTAGCAGGGCAGGACCAGGAGGCTGTCTGAGAACTGTCCCAAATGCAGCAATGAGTGAGCTGAACTCTGACAGAGAAACTTTACAGGTCAACCAAAGACTGGAAGCATGATACAATACACTCACGGAGAACTCCTTCCACCTGAAGCTCCCTTGCCCACCATTCTGTAATTATAATATTGCAAAGACCTAATGACATGAATCACATAAAAGCTATGCTGTAAACTGCAAAACACTATGGAAATGAAAAAGCATCTCATGACTATTAATGCAGTGGTCGTTTGATGAACAAGAAGTAAACTTCAGGAGATCTTTAAGGAATTAACTAAGCCTGATTTCTAGAGATTGATGATTTCTATTTGGAACAAGTAGGGAAGAACCAGTGGAAAGCCAAGGAAAATAAGAAAAAGATAATTATTTGTTACAGAGTTTGGCCAATATCATGAACACGAATATATCTGTGTTTATTCTTTCAAAACCATCGGTGGTTTTTGATGAATGTACAAAGTCAACACATTCCTAATCCTAAAGGGCATCAACAATTCCAGGATTATGTTTTTGAAATATTAATTTACTTCCTCTACTATTTTCAATGCAGTTAGTCTTTGTACCATCTACAAAGATAAAAATATTCTGGGAGACTGAGATTTGGCTATTGAAACCAATGGAATATGTGTAGATGACAAAGAATTTGTCCCTCGTGACATTGGCTACTTGTATATTCAATACTCTGAACGAGCTCCAAAGTCAAGAGGGGGGCAGGGCAATTAGTAGGATTCCTATAAGAATTTTGCATAAGAATTTTCAATATTTTCACTCTTGTCACAAATCACCATCATGATATTTAAAAACAGGATTATCTAGAGTCCACTCTATGCTAAGATCCATCTAAAGGCATTGAAGAAGCAGGACACCTACATATGGTACATAATATCATTAGTCACACTCTAAGGGTGAGGAAGCTGAGGCTCAGAGAAGTTGTATAACTTGCCCAGGGGCAGGTAGCTATTCAATGGTGGAGCTGGGATTAGAATTTAGACCCCAAACTCTGTAACTCACTCTACACACAGTTACACTTTCTGCAGGCAAGAGTTGAGTAGCTGTAACTCAGTCCATTGCAAGTTGTTTCTACTGAGAGGATGGAAGGAGAAAGAAGACCTTGTGTTAAGTAAGTGGTGAAAGAATAACAGAATAAGTAAGCTGTCTTCTTTTCAAATATGATAAGTTCCTTGAGAAACCAGGCTGAAAGCAAAGAGAAAGGAATAACTGAAAAAATTTGCCAACTTGCTCAATTTTAAGGTCATTTTATGATTTAAATTTAATATTCATGGTAATGTAAACACATGGGCTGGAGAGATGAAAGGCTGTATCATTTCCTAGCTTTGCCTCTGCCTGCTACAGTTAGATGTTTAACTGTTGCTAAGAGTACTCGAATATAGTTTCCTCATTTGTAACATGGACTTCATAAATACCCACTTAGTACAACCAACACACATTCTTTGAGGGTGAAGAGTGTGTGATCTGTGCCTCATGCTTCACAGAAAGAATTAAAGGTTCTCTACTACTATGACTCAACTTTCCTGGAGTTGGCCTCTGCATAAGTTATTAGACAGTACCATTATGTGCTTTATTCATCTTTGGCAATAAGGGAATGAAGTATAAAACTTTTTTGAAAAACAGAGTAAAAGGGGCTGTAGCATGTTTAAGAGGGACAGGATCTGTGGGGAGGGTTTGGGAAGATGGGGTTAAAAATTAGTGTTCAGTGCAACTGAGTGTTTAGTATGAGAACAAAACAGAAAATATGACTGTGTTTCTTGAGTTGAAATTTTGTCTCTGTAGGACCAAGCAGTAAGTATTTTATGCTCAGCGAGCCATGTCATAGCATGTAAACACCACAGACATCCCTCATGCCAATGCTTGTAACTGTGTCCCAATAAAACTTCATCCGTGAGAACAGGTGGAGGTGAGATTTGGCCTGCAAGAGCTACAGTTACAGACCCTTCATCTAAAGGAGGTCTCATCAATTAATGCCATCAATAAAATTTTCAGTGAAAAGGTCTGGGAATAATTTATATATTACATATAATACATAATCTTATATATTACCCAATATACACACACATATGGGGGTAAACCCATATGTCTGAACAGAAGGGAGAAGGTTCCACTGCAACCAGAATGCTGGGGATTGTTATCCCCAGTATAAACTACTGGTGTGAGTTAAGCATGGCAGTGCCTACCACACCTAATTCTGTGTGCACATACACACGTTACTACTGAAGAAATACAAGAATAACTGACCTTATGAATCCAGAACTGAACTAAAAAGAAAGACACCTGGATCACTGGCACAAATTAGCTGAGTTACCTGGGGCAAATCATGATCACTGAACCTCAGTTTCCTTTTTATACACTGAAATTACACTAAATAAGAAACTCCTTTTAGCCTTAAACACCTCTGATTCTAAAATATTTTGCAAAAGGATGTTAATTGTTGGACACTCCATATATTCCACAGTATATTTCCTGCAGATACTTAGGAGACTGAATGGAGTCAACTAGAACCGTCATGATTTTAATTGGACTAAAAATGTTAATGGGTAATTTACCCAGTAGTTTATAATAATCATATAATTAAATAATCACAGGTATGTCACTTCAAACTTAAAGGTTCACACGATACAGTGGCAAGTGTGCAATAAGATTTCTTACAAAGCTCGTTTGACAGAGCTTTATTTTGTGTTACATTTTCTTATTTCACGTTGTAATTTCAAATTTAATTTATTAAATTTTGTGGAACTTTCATGATGAGATTAGGGAAGATAAATTATTCTTAACTTCTCAGGAGATTTTGCTTCTTAATCAATTTACTTATGCCTTTTTAAGAGAAGAATATCCACTGAGGGAAGCAATGTAACCAATTTGGATATCAAAATATTCTCAGTAAAGGTCAGGAATCCAAATCAGTCTCATTGTGAGGCAGGCGCCACAGGCACAGCCGTTATTTCTGACTCAAATCACCTCACTTGGCTGAGAATCTGGAAACTTCCAGAGCAGACTCTTTCCCTACTTGAGAAGGACAGGAGGTTGGCTTTGGAGACAAAGAGGTGAGGGAAAGCAGGCCCACGCACGCGCAACCCGTTGACAAGGCACTATCCCTCCTACCGCAGGTTTCTCTGCACACCGTCAGGATGACCTGAAGCCCCTTGTTAATTCAATTCTCAGCATTTCCCGAGGAGAAGCGGACAATAATGCAGACATGGACAGAACTGGATTGCAGTTCTGTGAGTGAACTCATGTCCAACAGGGATTCTGCTGAGACCACCAAACTGATTTCACTTGTGACCTAATCATCTCTCAAACTGGCCCCCTGTGGAGATGAATTCATTAGGATGAAGAGTTCTTAAACAATTTCTCTTGGGCACCGGATACATGCTTTTCATCAAGTCTGGGCATGAACACTTCTCCAACTGGTTCTAACCACCCCACCTCTCCCAATCTTTCTTTCATCTTCCGATGTAAAAAAAAAAAAAAATTCAAAAAGATAGAGTGACTTTTCATAACAAGTCCTATAAAAATGCACAGAAGTGTTTTTTTTTTTTTTCAGACAACTCTGGAGCAAATTCTAACAGCCGAGAAGAAAGAAACCATGTGGTTTCAGAAAGTTTCAGAAAGAAACTGAATGGTCAGTTTACATCTGTATTTAACCTTTCACACCTAAGAACATAATCCTTGTGCTCCCTTAGATAGCCGCACTCTACAGGCAACGGGATGACGACACGGATGAAGAGACCTGCTTTTCAGTTTTGGCTTTACCACTGAGCTGAGTCACACGGGAAGGTTACCCAACTTCCCTGAGCTGCAGTTCATTTGCAGGATGGAAGTGGTCACAGTACCAACAGCATGAGATAATTATGAAAGCAATACTTACTGAATTTAGGCAGCAATTGTGACAATTAACAAAAAGAAAACAATGTAAATATTATACATCTGCCACATAGGTATTTAAGAAAATAGTCGCTAATATTATGGTAGCATTAGTTTCATCATTTTGTACAAGAACTTTGATTCAAAAAGCAAGCAGGAGAATAGTGGATTATATCCTCATTAGAACCTGGAAAATCCAGGGTGTCCTAAACTCATCTGATGAATATGTAAGGAAAATTCAACAATTACATGATTAATACACATGCCCAAGTTAGGCACTATATGGCTGGATGGCCTAAACCTATTGTCCTTAGGTAAACAGGTGAATGGGAATAATTTTTCTTTTTAAAACTTCTACCACTCACAAAACAGAAAAATAGCTGTATCAGAAAAACAATTTCTGCTCAATGAATTCAAGTTACAACTTCTCTGTGGCAGAGAGAACATCAAAATTCCAAACACACTTGGTAACAGCCTCCTTTTCATAAGAATCTATCTTGAAGTTAATTTTCAGAACCATCTAAAATTAGAAACAGTATTTAAAATATACTGTTATATAAAAACCACTGAACTGGATTTGTTTCTGTCATCTGTAAAATAAGGACTCTAAATTAAATATCCTTTAAAGTTGGCTCCATTTTTATAAATCCGTAAGAACTTTTAAATATCTACATAAATATTTCCACATATATGAAAAATAAAATTCTTGGCCAGCTCTACAAGTTCTGGAAAACATAGACATGTTAATTTCTGACCAAGTCACAGAAGAAACTAGAAGCTCTCTTACAAAGAGAAATACTTAGCACACACAGACACACCAAAATGCAAACCCCACATCAAAATGCTGCTAGAGTTCATAACTCAAATTTCTTTATCCTGTAGCTGCTAAGGGACCCCATTAAAGTATTTTCCACAAATGCCACGAGGTTTGAACCATTTGTTATAACATTTGAACCATTTATAAAATATTTTGATCCAAAAAATCTGGAAGTAGCTGTCTAAAGTAAAATACATGACTAAGGGCAACTTCGTCTCATTTCAGATCAAAGTGGAGTTGTGCAAAACTTTCCTCGGGTGCTGACTGGACTCCCTCAGTTTTGAATGTTGGCAGAAAAGCATGCCATGTCTCAGACTGACTTCACTGGAAAAGAGATGCTCTACTAATTTGATGTGAAAAAGTTTTCCAACTCATGAAGCCACTAGCTTAGACTCAAGAATTAAAACTTATATGGAATTAAAATGTTATGGACAAAGGAATGCCCCAGCATTCTTGGCTAGTGAGCAAGACTGTTCACCTTAATCAATCCATTATCTGTCACTCTTTTAATTCAGATGGAAATGGTGGGGCTGTCATCTATCTAATCACCAAAGATGATACAAGAGAAAGCCCAAGGATCATGGCAAAAATATCACCAAATGCTCCCTTTAAAATATAGACAGATTTGTACGCCATTATATGTCTTTTGATCTTGTTCAGAAATTTGATCATTTTCTTATTGATTAAATTGCAATTTTCCTAAAACAGCTTGTAATTGAATTATCCAGGGAAACCTGCCGAAAGGGATCAACAGTGATGGAAATAAAAACAGGAAGTTGTATAATTTACAATATAAATGATTTGCTTGCTGACGTTTTAATCAGATCAAACAGAGCCAATAAAATAACAGGTGATTGAATTACATAGAAAGATAATGCATTGGATTTGAAGACCCTGATGCTTCCATTAAGTCTGTTGAATTCACAACTGTGCCAGCTGTATTTCCCTGGGGAGATCTCGCTCTCAGGGGACAACTTCCGCAAACTCAGAGGACCTGAGCGCTGCAGCAAACCTCCAGAAAGAAAAGCAACACTCACTAGATGAAACAACTATGGAATGAAGCACTTCTGCTAAACTATCCACTTGCACAAATTTAAAACAACACAGACCCCTCAGAATTTCCAGAGGTATCTGCCTAAGGCAGTGCTCACGTTAGAGCTCCCAGCTTCCTCCTCCAGTCTACACATGCCTAGGTGGTCACTGAGAAACATAAAAACATGATTACTTAATATTCTGGTAGAGAAGAACACAAAAACCATCCATCAACTACCTGAGGGGCACCTTGTGCCTTAAAGTTTTCTAAATCCCCCATCAGCGCTCTAGCAAGCCCACACCTCACAAGCACGCTCACTTAGAGTGGCAGGTGGTAGTTTTTCCTGAAAATCTCAGGTTATTCAGTCAGTCTGAGTTCATAATAGGCACTGAACTTGAAAAGCTTCAAACGGTCCAACACACAAAAAAACAAACTTGCCTTTCCTTTCTCGTTGCTTTCAGAAAGATGACAGAATTATTAACACTTTACCCATGTATTACTTTGAGAAAATGAATTCCGTGTGACATAATGCTCATAGTCATGGCTATGAAAAATTGCATGTTCTTTTCAAAGTTATTGTTGATACCTGGGCAAAGCCAGTGTTTTCCCTCCTGGGAAGTAGAAGTGATTTAATTTCTCGCTCTGGGGAGAAGGAAGGAACTTTTGGCCACTGAACTTTCCAGACAACCTCTGAATCATCGTGGCGATTGTGAAAGCAGTGGTGAGAAATAGAAGCCTTGAATTCCTTTCCTGGGGTCTGGTTTTGATGGATGTGGAAGCCCCTAAAGGGTGGTGGAGAAAAGGTTTAAGCAAACATGTTTTAGGGCACAGATTTTGAAAATTGAGTACCACTGTCCCACCTGCTGAGCTTCATTTCAGAATCCACAGCCATCATTAGCAGAGAGCAAACTGCTTTTCCAACTGCATACCACACAGGGCTGCTCCAGCTCTCGCTGGAAATTGCAAAACTCTTATGAAGGAGCATGTCCTGAGAGCTCTCTTCTTGTCAAGCCTTTCTGATTCGTATTATCCTGGGGCATGCTGAGGGGGGGAAGGAGAAGGTGTGTGTACACATAGGAGCAGGCCATAAAAGCTTGGGTGACTGGACTTTAGATTAGATGCTACGTTCTCTGCTTAAAAATAAATACACAGGCCAACCCAAGAATCGAAACAACTCTCCGAGTCACATTTGCTGGAAATACAAACTGACAAAAAGTTAAGGGTACAGACTTATAGCACCTATCTCTCCAGACCCTCTGTCATGGACTCAGGGGGTTCTAACACCAGACAGAGGCCTTTCCCTCATTTCAGAGGTATAGTACGTCTCCAACATCAGTTGCTCGGTCTTGCTAGTCCACTGAAGACTGGTGAGGTGGACTCATCCCTCCTTCCCTCTATGTACCTATTATATTGTGAGGCCCAAATGCAGTCTCGCCTCCTCCTCTAGGTTTCCCTGCCTAGGACTGATGCACTAATGTAATTTATACCCTTAACTAATCACAGCCTGCATCTCCAGATCACAAAGTCCACACAGTTAAGATCTCAATCACATAGTCATTCTCTACATGAAACAGCTATACAAGTAATGTGGGGAAGGCAGTAAGATCAAAATTAACATCCAGGCTTCAGTTCTGCCACCAAATAGCTATCGGACCTGGGGAAATTATTTAATGCCCAAAGCTTCAGCGTTCTCATCTGTAAAATGGGATGGGTGAAGAGAAGAGAAAATCCAGTGCCTGCCAGAGTCCCTTACAGGTGTTCAATTCTCTTCCCTTCCCTTCCAAGTCTAGATTCTGTATGATATTAAAATATAACAAACTAACTAAAAGCAAAGGATCACCTACATGAGTTGATTTTGCAGGAATAAGGCAAAGCAATATATCACCAGAAATTAACAACAATAAATAAGGCCACTGATGTCACCCCCTGAAGACTGAGTCCTTTCACTGACATGCAGAACACAGTGTCCTGTACAAAAGAACACCGAAAGATCTTTTCAGACCAAATCGACCTAAGCCACACCTTTCTGGAGGACAAACAGGTCACCATGATCTCAGTCAGTAAAATCAGTGTTCAAGCATCAAAAGGCCCCTCACTTTTCTGAGACAAGCATAAGGGAAACGAAGGGCTCCCTGGCCCAAGGGATGAAAGTGACGCTCGGGGTGAAAGTGACGTCGAAGTCTTGTCTGAAGGTTCCATCCTCCCATCCTCACACCAGTAGGAGCTGTTTCCTTCCAGTTGTGCCTCAGTAGAAGGGAGCCCGGAAGTCATGTGGGTCACAAGTACATGCAAACACACCTTCAGAAGGCCATGTGCACCCTCGCACGGGCAGTGAGTGTCACCCGCCCCTCCCCTCTCTTGTTTTAAGCAGCCTGTGTGTGGTTGGGTCCTTCTGAGAATGATGGCAGACCACAGCGTTCATCCCTTGGGCCGTGGAGCCCTTCCAGTCCGTGTGTGTGGATGTGGTAGGTGCCCTAATATCAGGAAGTTACCCCAGAGTTATTCGTACATTTCAGGGAAAGGGGAGGATATCTTCTCCAGGCTTTTGGTTGACATGGTATGAAAGAGTGTGCTGAGTAAACTCACCCCGGCTGGCAACCCCTCCTCAAACTTACGTCAAATTGCTTAGTATAACCTTACGTTCCCTTTTCAAGGCTCGCTTTTTCTCATTCACAGTTCTGGGGAATCCAGGCCTCACCTCAGTAGCCCTTTGCTAATATACCTGGAAGTGAGGATGTGTCACATAATTATAAGAACAGATATAATTTTGTTCTGAATTAAATAACAAGCGCTCTGTGTGCAGCTGGCTCCTTCTCCTAAGCAGACTGCTTGTAAATTTTATTCTGCTATTTTGGCCGGGAAGGCTTCTCTGCTGGTTTTGCCATAACATAGGACACTCAATGCAGGCTGCTCCTTCCTGGAAGGACAATGGCAGCATTATTTGCTAAGGAGACTAGAAGGCTGAACAGAAGCTTAGCAAAATTCTCCATGGGAAGTAAGTACTTCCATGGAAAAGTCCCTTCCTACCCACCTCGGCCTCTGAGTTTTGGTGGAAATGTGGGAATGAGAGGGGCAGGCTTAATTGTAAAAACTGACACAGATCTGTCCCCCTCAAGCAGTGTAGTGATACATTAACAATGGGGGGAGGAAGAGAGAGAGAGAGAGAGAGAGAGAGAGAGAGAGAGAGAGAGAGAATATACTAGGAATAGGGACAAAAAAAATACACACAAAAACTATCTACAAAATTAGAAACAAAAATGAATAGCAGAAAAACGTACTTCTTTGGAGAAAATCTTGGCATCAGCTAGACAAAGAAAGAAAGAAAGTTTTACCAAGCAGAACTAAGTCAACGCAAAAGACATTTTCTAATCCATGGTCAGACTGTATTTTAGAATGAGGGAGTACAGGCTAAAACAGAACTGGCATTCCACTTCAAAGTGAAAATTTTAAGATTCTCTTACTATTGAATATGCTTGGGAAGAAACAGCAGTGTGGAGACTTCAGAAAACAGAATAAGCAGAGAAAGCAGACATTTTAAAATAAAAAACACTGAAAATATTAAGCCACTGTCACTGGCTATGAGCAAATCCAAATACAGTTCTCAGTACTTACTTTAAATTCCAATTCTTTTCATTCCCACACAAGATGGCAGTCTAAGGTATTTATTTCTAGTTCTATGTGATCATGAATAGATATTACTAGAAAAATAAAGGAAGCACCCAGCAGGAAATTCTGTGGCAAGACAAAGTTCCTTTAGAGTCTGGTTCTACAAAATGACATTTCAGTCTATGGTGAATGGCAAATACAGAGGTATTCCTAAAAGAGAGACGACAAAATTCCTCTTATCTTGTATTTTTGCTCAAACTTTCATGTGTTTATATACATTTAGGTACGGAGGCACTTACCAATGTGTCACACTATTCTAACAGTCATTACATTAGCATGTTGTATGGGTTTGTACGCTAGAGGCAATAGGCCATGCCCCTGAACCTAGACATGTGGTAGGTAGGCTGCACCATTCAGATTTCTGGGAACAACACTCTGTGATGTTTCAAAAGTATGGAAAATGCCTAAGGATATATTTTTCAAAGTGTATCCCTGTCATTAAGTGACACATTGACTATATTAGCTTCTCTCTGGTTACCAAAAAAATCACATTCTAATCTCACACATTTGATTTGAGCTAATATTCCAAATGCATCAGAAATATTTGCACATTTGTAAGTAGAGAAAGAGAAACCCAACACATTCATTCTGATTTTACAAAGTGACCGAACAGTCTAGCTCAGACCCCTGGTGCTTATGTGCTCCTAAACAGAATTTCTCAGAGAGCAATACAAACTCTTGTTGTCGTGTGAGTTTATTGCTGATATCTTCTCCTCTCATTAGACTTCAAAGTCATAGCTGGATGCAAAACAATTAATAATGATTTTGGGAAAGAGCACAACTGAATAGAAGGAAATATTCAAAGTTGACACGAAGGTAAATTAGAACTTCTGAGGTGTGAGGAAAAAGACAGCTTATGCTTCCTACTTCCCTGTGAGCTGAAAAGAGAGAGATTGTCTTCCTACGTAGTACTTTACCTTGAATTGAATTTATTTGATGATTACTATGATCAAGATACAGGGCTAAGTGAACACAGTGCCTGACTTCTAGAGAGTGTCCATGAAGACAGCTTTAGTCACGTCAGCTTCAAATCTGCAGGGTCTATTGTTTTTGGTGGAAGATAGTTGGTATTGAAAAATGTCATGCTATGATATTGGTTGTAACTAGCATATTATTTGCTAACACTTACTGGACAGTATTTATAAAAACAAAAACAGCCATACATTTAAATGTGAAATACAGGGAAGGTGTCTTACTTTTGATCCTTTCCTTGAATCATGTAGCTACATATAGCACTTACATGTGTACAGCATCAATAACTGCATAAAGTCAATTACTTATGCACCTATTTAAAAGGATATCTCCTATTTCTATAGTTGACATTAATTCCCATTCCCATTAATTCCCATAAGTCCCATTATTTAGCACTTACTATTACATGTGAGGTTCTCTTCTAGGATTGGGGGATAAATCAGTAGACAATGTAGGCAAAACTTCTGCCCTTATAAAGCCTGTATCTCATTTGGCAAGATAGAAAACAGACAAGCAAGCAACTGTGCAGTATTTTAGGTGATGATAAGGATATAGTGGAACAAAGGGAGGTTGAGGAGGTAAGGAAGGGCAGGACAGAGGGGCAAGAGGGGACACTGATCTTTTACACTAAATAAATTTTTTTTATGAAACTGATGATTGAACCCAGGCAGACTAGGCTGCACTCCTGGACCTATATTTTTATGGTGAAAGTCAGGACAGGCTGGGCTCTGCCTCAGCCTCAACACCCTAGACTACTGGGATTACAGGTGTGTACTGCCATCCCAGATATCAGGAAAGTTTTCTTGTAACACATTACTTGATCAGAGGACTCAAGAAGAATAAGCAAGAACACTTTGGAGAAACCCTCTGATAGACAGAAAGCACTACACAAGTCCTAAAGAAGGTGAAGGTTGTTGTATTGTAGCACCGAGGAGACCAATGAGCCATAGTACAGACAAGGAACAGGACCAAGGGAAGTGACGTCAAAGAGGCATCTTTGGAAAACAGGAATTACAGACCAGCCTTGAACAATCTCTAAAGCCACTTCACATCAGGTCAACTGAATTGAATTGTGTTTTCCTGCCCAACTGTGTATCTTTGACATTCAGGTGTTGTGAAAAAAGTCTGATTTGGAAAAATCTGTTCATTTTCCTTGTTTTGAATAAATAAGCAAAAGAGTAAGACATATTTCAATGACTTAATATGGCTTAGTTACTTTTAATTTAATTTTGGAAGCTAATTTTTAATCCCAACACCAAAATTCCATTTGCGTGATAAGGGAGTACAGAAGGCCTCCTAAGGGATATGGAAATTAAGCCCAGTTCTGCTGAAAGACCTTTAATAACTCATATGTTATTTTAAATAATGTGAATTCCTAATGAGTGGGCTTCCTTCAAAACTTTCTGAGGAACATGTCTGAGGGGTATCAAAATCAACATCATTGAAGTTAGAATGAAGAAACTTAGCTTTTTTCTATAGATAGTGTATAACTTTTCTTCATTTTGTACCATTATTGTAGACTTACCATGTAACTAAACAGATCAAAATAACAACTATAAGTTATAGTTCTCACATATTAATAAATATGATATCTCTAATGTCAGTGTTTTAGTGTCTGACACATATTTCTGCTACCAGCAAATCTTGACCAAAAATTACTAAGCATGCTGGAACCTTGTTACTTAAGTAACTTCTATGCATGCTGATGTGGTATCCTTGACTAAACTTCCATGGATTTTACATAAAGCATTAATAGCAGATATTTGTTTAAAGTATTCATTTAATTTCTTTAGCAAGCACAAATTATTGCTTGTTTCCTTATATTCTTTCCTTCATTTGACACATTTTCTCCCCCTCCTCCTGATGTATCACTGTAACCTATCCCTGTACTTTCCAGCTTCCAAGTCTGGTCACGGGACATTTCTCTAGTTGGGACCCTCAGCACCCTGGTCTTCTGTCACTGAATGAACTGCAACTGCCTATTTATTTGTCTGTAACTTCTCCAAAGACTGTACGTGCCATGACGGCAGGAGCTGTTTATTTTGTACTATTGTTTTCCTTACGACCAGAACAACTGCGAACACACAGTAGGTACTGAGTAAATATTTGTGTGAATCAGCTTTTAACGATGCAACACCGAATAGGGAACTAAAGGAAAAAAATTCATAAAATCCTTAAGTATAACAATTTAATTCATTTAATTCTACTGCAGAAGGCTGTTACTCTTAAAATGGCCAGACAATTTAAAATACTACACAGGGACGCTAGAAAATTTCCATCCCATATGCCAAGGAAGCTTAGTAAACCAGTTTGTTCTGCATATGATTAGAAATATAAAAGTCTTGGGAATCACATTTCTTAGAGCTCATGCCAGCTTTTATTGTTGGTAGTTTTGTAAATGCATTACATATTCTATGGTATTTGTGAAGTCTTCGAAGTACATGCAATATAAAAACCTTCTGCCAAGCACAATAACACAGAACATAAGAAAACAGAGCCTGGCAATGGAAGTCACTTCACAGAAGAATTAAAGATGGTAGCTTGATCAATCCATGCTGGATATAACTGGGTTCTCATTTATAATCCAGCATGGAACTCATGATTCACTGGTAGCTCTTTCTCCACCAAAAAGAGAGGACTGCAGTTTTAAGCTTACTTAGTATTTCCATACATAATGCATAGAAAACACTGGAAACAATGGCCAACATTTAATATGGCATAGACTAGTATGTGCAGTTGTCGAGTAATAATAACTCTGAGCACTGTAATAACATCTAGTTCCTATTATTTATGGGTCTGATTGTTCCACAGGGGATTATATGCAAAACATGTTTAAGTATTCTTTCTACCAATCAGCAGAGAAATTAGTTCTTTACTGTTGAGTTTGGAAGGTTTCCTTATACACTAACATAATTCTCTTCCCAAAGGGAGACACTGAAATAAAAAGAAAAAACTTGAAGAAATCAGAATAGGAGAAAGACTCAAAAGTAATTTCCTTCCTACAAGTTTGCCTCCAATTCATCTTTCTGCCAAGGGTCACCTTTCCCGTGTGTAAAGACCAGTTTCTCATTTTTTTAAGCAATCACATGGGTAATAAGGCTCCATGCACTCTATGTGAGGATCTAGGCTCTGCCTCATTATCATAGGCTTTCTAGTGAGAGAAAAAACAAAAAAAAAAAAAAAAAGGAAACAGCAGAATGAGGCCGAGGAAATTCTGTGTCAACGGGCTACATTAAACACACACAAGAGCTGTGGGATCCAAAGGTGTCAGCCAATCTTATCAGGCCAGGAACGTCTTGGTTATTTTATTTTCTGATCATTTAATGAGCATTATCATGTGTACAAAAGTTTTCATACATTATTTCAGTCGAATTTTTAAAATGCTTATATAGCCTGAACATTACTCTGGTCGTTATATGAATAGGTAGCTTGTTTCTGAATTAGTACAACAATTAGTACAATTAGCTCAACATGCATGGAAAGGCAAGCCATTCAAATATATGTACCTAAAATCACCAAGCTGCATTAAGTGAGCTTGCACAAATTATAACTGTTAGTATGTTTATATGCCCTACTAAGTAGTTCACCTGCCTCTTTAAGAAGATAGTCATTCTTTTTGTTTTTTATTTGCATATTTTTCTGCCATCAATTTATGGGTATTCTTGGCTACAGTGCATTCTAAAACCTGTGGAAAAGTTTACAAAAAATAAAGCTCGAAAGAACTTAATGCAAACTATCTTTGAAGTAATTGGTTGGATTATAGGTGATGAGGAGATGAGACTATAAATGGTGCGTATCTGATCTGTAAGTAGCTGAGTTTGGAGTATGTTAGGCACTCAATGTCCCCAAAAGTTTCCATAACTCCTGGATGATATATTATTAATTCAATTAAGATCCTAAATGTATTGGCTCAATCTGAAGTACAGAAATAGATCGGTAAGAAGCTGCTGCTTTGAAGAGGTGAGGACAGGGCACAGTAGATTATTGGGGCAGGACTGAGAAACAGAAAGTAGAAGTTTTTACCACGTGACAGTATGCAGGTTTAAGGAAAGAGGTTTGGAGGTGGTATTCTCAGTAAAGAAATGAGCTGAAGCAGACAAGGTCTTAGGAAGCAGAGCTATTTATTTGGCAATAAAGTAAGATATACAAAAAAAGGTGCCAATATAGGGAAAGTTCTCTGGAAATAAGCACAGACATTGGCTCTGCAATCATTTTATTTAGGCCAAAGAAAGGACCCACCACATGATCTCACTCATACATGGAATAGAAAAAAGTTGGAAGCACAGCAATGGTTACCAGCAGCGGAGGACAGTACATAGATAGGAAAGGTGGTGAGAATTTCAGACAGACAGGATAAGTCTCTAGTGTGGTGCTGCCCGATAGAGTAGCTGCAGATACTGATAAAGTACCAAATGTTTTACAAAGCTAGAAGAAATAATATTGAATGTGTTCACCATGAAGAAATGATAAGTTTGAGGAGAGATATTTCATCAGTTTACACATGAACTTTACACAATGGACACATGTAATGAAACATCTCACAGTATCCCATAAATACGCCCATCAATGGCAGAGTGGATAAAGATAGGATTTTTCAAATAAAATGGAGTATTACTTAGCCAAAAAGAATTACAAATTTGAGTCATTTATACTCAAGGGGATGTACCTTGAGGACATACTCATAAGTGAAATAAGACACAGATGTTTATACACCATAGTTTCTCCAGTATGAGAAACTGAAGGTGTAAATGTGGTTTAGAATGTATGACAGACATCATGAAATAAGAAGAAAAGAGAAGAGAAAAGTGGTAGGGGAAAATGAAAGGAAAGAAAACATTTAATAATTTAAAAAATGAAAACAAAGCCTATGTATATAAGGGGTTAGGAGTGGTAGGGTGGGCAGGGCAAAGGGAAAAAATGAGAATCACGTATGGTATGTCATGTACAGGTACAAATTTTAATGTTGAATGTCATCACAATATATATGTAAAATGTACCAATAAACTCAATTTTGAAAAATAAAAATGGGAAAATATGTATAATTTTTACGGTTCTATGTAGCAGCTAAAAAGATTAAATTTTTAAAAACATACAAACTTAAGGACAGAACTAAGATTACTTTAGAGGTGAATAAAGAACAGGAACAAGAATCTTTGTATTAGAAAAGAAAAGAGGAGCCCAGTTGTGAACAGCAATCATGGTGGCAAAAGTGATGGGGAACGAGACTCAGAGGAGAAGAGCTTGCCCGGCACATGCAAGGCCTGGCTTTGATCCCTACAACTGGGGGAGAAAACCCTAGATTTATATGCCAGGAAGCTAGCCAAAGGGAAAGACCGGTATCTACTGAGAGAGGTAAGGAAGAAGGAAAAGAGATAAAGTGTTTAAAAATAATGGAGCTGGTGCTATAAAATACACCTGGAATTACAGCTAAAGACTTCAAGAAAGAAAAACCAGAAGCACCTTCAGAGGATTATCACCCCAGTATCATTACATTTAGCAATCTGTTACTTCTGATTTAACAGACTTTACCTAGTTCTACCTATGGTATGAGAATAAATATAATTTTTTTTTTGAGACAGGGTCTTGCTTTGTACTTCAGGCTAGTCCTGAACTCAGTCTCAAACTCAGTAATCTTTCTCCTTCTGCCTCCCAAGTGCTGGGATTACACGCATGAGCCACCACGCCTGGCATTAGGGTATGTGGGGATCAATCTCAGGACCAAGGCAGATGCCAGAAACACAGAGCTAAATCCTGGGTCCTGAAGTCTTTATTATTTAAACTTAAAGGAAGCTTGTTCTAGTCCTGTGAAATAATTCAGCCATTTTTATTTTTTCTTCATGTCATAGGGGACTTTGGTTGCCCTCCATCTTTCATGATAACCTGCAAGCCTTTCTCTTTCCTGGCTTACATTTCAATTTAGTTTAGATCACAACTGAAACATGTTTGGAGAGCATTTCTACCAAAAAACAACAAATTTTGTGTGGTTAGCCTGCCCCATGTGGATATCCTCAAGTTTCAGTCCACAACAAGAGTTGAGAGAAAGGACTAGACAGACACCCAGGTTAGATGAGAATAGTACTTCAGAAAATCTGCAGTGTTTCTGTACATGAGAACATATTCTTTTCTGGTAACTGCTGAAGAGAAACGACTCTCTCTCATAGAGTCTTAATGTTATGTTCATGTCATTTGTAAACTCGTGGCTCATTCACCCATACGTACTTCTATGTGGATCAATTGCACTGCACAGATGTAGAAAAATCAGACTAACACGCTTCCCTGGAACCTGTATCCTTTTTTTTTTTTTTTTTTAATCACAACACAGGAATCTACTTTGAATGACATTCCAGAGGGAAATTCATGTAGCTTTACATTCAGAAACAGGCTTCATCCTAAAAAAATCACCTGTTATGAGTCTTAAATGTCTTTTTATTTTCACCCACTTCTCAGATTTAAAAATATAAAACGTGTGTATCTGCATTCCTTAAAGAAAAATACTTCTTCAGACCCTGGACCTGACTGGTCATATGTGACTGAGTAACTTCTGGACGTCATTGTTCCATTGTTTCCCTCAACCTTCCTTTGGTTTTTGTCTCGTCCATGGCACGATGACCCTGATGCTGTGGTCTCACAAGAAATCACTGAGGAAGGGCAGTTACGGTGAGGAGAATGTAAGAGAAATGCGACAAACCCTTGATTCTTTTATTTTCTGCTGTTCAGACTCCATAAGACAGAAACAAAACAGACACCAGAGTTGGGCACGGGAAAAGGAAACACAGCAGAATTCTTCTTTTCATGCCTCACTGTGAGAAGGCTGCCGAAAATAAACAGTTGGAATCGGAGAGAACCATGAGAAATGGGAAAGAAAGCTCCTTACAGCACAAGGATGTTTGTTTTAGCAAGTTTGTGAGTGTGGAGTTCTGTTTGCCTGTAAATACTGTTTCTAGTATTGGAGCTCTGTTATCATTGGTTAAAATCCTGCCCTGAGGATAAATAACAGAATTCAGCAAATTCAGAGGCACATTTAGATTAAAAGTACACTGACACAACTTCACCTTGACACAGGTCAGAGGCTACTATGGGTTCACAAGAACGTTAGCTGCTCCCAAGAGATCTCAGGCCACTTTGCTCTGTCTTCAGGTGGCTGGGTGATTGAATAAAAGTAAATTTTTAAGCACTGTGGAAAAATATAGGTCTAAGCTTGTTTAATCCCCTTTCTTTTTTTCTTAATGTTCAACGATTTAAACACACCCTTTAATTTGGAGGGCATTCACAGAAAAAAACCAATATTTTCAGAGCATTCAAACTTAGTTTTATATTTTCCTTAGGGGCCCATTTATAGAAGCAAATTAAAAGGGTCTTATCAGGCTCTAAAGTCTGGTTTTAGAAAGGAATCAAACTTGAACATGGTCTTCTATTTAATAATACTTCTTGGAGAAGTTAAATTTCTAAATAAGTTTTAACTATATATACATTTCTATATACACACAAACATACATATATACCTATATTTACACACAGACATATACATAGATACATAGATTTTATATATATATGTATATGTACGTATGTATATATACATGTATGTATGTGTGTGTGTGTGTGTGTGTGTGTATATATATATAGTATGTATTAATCTTGGAGATTTTCCAAAGTGCTAATGACCAGTTCCTGCATGATTAGACAGCTTTACCCACACAACAGTCTTTCATCTGTACACCCGTGTATCTACATACATGTATAGAAGATTACTTTTGACTATTGCAATAAATTAAGAGACAGGCTTACTCCTGTTTAAAACAATACTACTAGCAGTGAACACAAGTTCTGCTGTGTACAGGTTTCTGACCCTTCAACTTCACAGCTCAGAAAGAAGCTTCCTCAGAGCCTGGGTTCCTGTATGGACAGCTCTGATACCAGGCCTGTTCTCAAACCCTGCAGGGTGCCCCAGCTGAACTGTCATGAGCCTGGCTTCACAGGGAGGCACAGCTTTCTCCTGTGGCTCCTCAGCGACACCAGCACAAGCTGACAAAATGGGTATTGTAAATATTTTGCTAGGCTGGCAGAAAAAATGCAATACGGATGTTGTGGATGAAACTACTGTCTCAATGTTAGGTGTTTCTCTGTGGCTGGGTTGAAGTACATCCTCTTCTTTGGTGCACGATGAGAAGCTGGTCCTGTCAGGAGGCCTGCACAGAGACCCGCTGCAGGCATGATCAGGAACACAGTGCTCCATGACACAATATCATTTGGAGCCATTACAACGTATTGTGTGTAGGACACTACTGTGGAGCTCTTAATATGCAGAATTTTGCATAGTATGAATGCTAATCATTTTTACGATGATGCTATTCATATAATATGTAATACTTGCTAAACAAAATTATGAAACATAATTACTGCTCAGACACAGTTGCTGCTTTCAGTCCTCCAAAACCCAGTCATTTAAAATTGTGTTTTCTTTAAATAAATGGCAACAATCCCCGCTAAAGACTATGTGCCTAGATAATTTCCTTTTCAAAAAAGGAGCCTTTTTATCTTTAGTGAGTGACAAAACATCCTTTATGAAAGGTTTATAACTCAGCCATTTAAATTCGCTTCAGGCTGAAATTTGGCATGCAACTTCTCATCCTGGGAGCACAGTTTTTATTTTACTAAATTTTTCTGAAATTGGTTTGGCTGGTTTTTAGTCACAGGGAAGCAAAGGGGCTCACTCCTCCCTCTATGTTCAACTAGAGGATGACGGAGCCCTAATTACCCAGCCTCTCTGCTCACCTCTTCCACCAGGTTAGGTAACATGGATCCTGGCCGGGTAAACAAACCTGTGTCCTCTCTCACTCAACATGTGGGTGGACAAACACACGCAGAAAGATCGGCGGGAACGTTTCCTTTCATTCTGCCTCTAGTTGTGCTGAAGAGAAAATCTATAGTTTCAGAGTCACAAAGCAATGCCCTTGTATTGTTCCCCAAGGAGCAAGGTAGAAACAAGACAATTTCTTCCCTCTGGCAAGAGTATAAATTAGGAGGGTGAAAAAAATGAAAAAGTAGGAGAGCAAACAGCACTATACCATGTATCTCCCCCTGGTTTGCAGGAGGTATTTAAAGAGGTCTGACGAGTTTCATCCATTTGTGAAGAGGTAAAAGAAAGCAAATATACAACCTACCACCCAAACAAGCTTTCTGTTTCAATTTGCCACAAAAATGATTATAAGAAGTTTGCTGGGAAGTGTGAACTTACTTGTCAAATGAAAGGGAGACAGAACAGCTGATGATTTTTGAGCATAGGGCTCATGTGGTAAGAATGTAACTCTAACTGCAAAGCTCTCCTGCTCAGATCTACATAGCTTTAGAAGAATTTCTAAAACAAACAAAATACATATCCCGAGTGCTGAAATACCATAAATCAAGGTTAAGGGACAGTGTAGTTCTAACAAATATAGTGACAGGTTAAGATCAAGGGATGCCTTGACATTCTCCTCAAAAAGGTCAATCTAACTGGTCTGCAATGTAAAAATGAAGAGCCTGCCATCATTGCCATGGCGAAAGGTCAGACACCAGCCGATTGGTGATAGAATTATCAAATTAACCAATCGATGTGTGTGAGTAATAGATGTAAGCAATCCTCTGGGAGGGCCACAGGGCAAATGCCAGCTCATCAATAATGCACTGCCGTGGACAGGAAGCTCCTTGCTTCAATCCATGTCCCTTCCATTGTCAAGAGGAGCCAAACCACGTCTGATGAAGACCCTATTTACATATTACATTCTAAAAGGGATGAAAGGCCAGTGTTTTAAATATTAGTCTTTCTCTGAATCTACCAATCAGTGCAGAATAATTACCAGTCTGGGCAGAAAGGTGATCAAATGACTTTCCTGTTTAAGTTAAAAAAGCATTCATGTCCTCCAAGTAAACAACAACACACCAATAAGATGATCTCTTTCTCTATGGGCTACTAGCAGATTGAGGCCAAGATTCCATTAGTAAAAGCCCAGGATCCATGAAAGTTACAAGTGTACACATTTCAGTTGATTGTGTGCCAACTTCTGCATTGTTTAAAAAAAATTTTTTTAGACGCACCTATTATCACAGTGACATTAGAGTCTTTCAGAGGTATTATCACAGTGGGGGTGTTAACAGTTCTCACTGCTAATTAGGGATTTACTTTCCATCAATATATGAGCGTAAGACCTATTAATGTTAATGGGGTTACACGTCTGTATTGAAGGCAGCATAGATCCCTAAGTGGGTGTGATTATCACCCTGCCTGTGAATGTCTCTGAGTGTTTGCATAGCACTTTGATTATAGGACTTCTTTGATATAAATCCAAGAAAAATACAAATTTTGGCCTCACTGATCCTATAGTTTTGGTAAAAAACAAACAAACAAACAAAAAAGAACAAAATGGTCATATAATTTTAGTAAGTTTTAGCAAGAAAATAATTTTGATCAACACCTTGGATATTTGTTCTACATGCACATATTTGGATATGTGCACATCTCAGCAAAGATAATTAACACAAACACACATACTCATCAGCATTTTCAGTCAAAAATGATAATATGTAATTACCGCCAGTGCTTTTGTCTTATAAATTAATATGCTTAGCCATTTACTCCCACAAGCAATGCTTAGGGGCCTAAGAATAAAATATTATAGTGAAAAATAACATCCTATTGATTTTCCTAATAAAAATATTTTATTAGAACTGTCTTTTGAAGGTAAACCAGGATAACTCAGGACAGTCATTCAAGAGTTAGAAGTTTTGTGAGTTTTCATGCTAATGCTGTACTATTTAATATGGTAGCCACTAGCTACTTGGCCATTTAAAGCATTTAAAATTAAGATTTAAAATCTAGTTCCTCTCTTGTAGTAACCACAGTACTAATGTTCAATAGCTATTTGTGTGGCCAGAGCTGACCCTGTAACTGTACAAAACAGAACATCCAACTTCCCAGAGAGTTCTGCACACACCACCACCTGGAGGCCTTGCACAGACCTGACCCAAGAAAGACCAGAATAACTTCATCTGTGATCTGGAAGCATCCACCTGAATCTGGGCCTTCTGAACACCTAGTACAATGCTGTATCAGCTATTAGTCTAATCCACATCCCCTACTAGGCAGAGAGAAAAGAAGAAAACTTTAAATGCTCATTCTTTATAGTAACACAGCAAAAAGACCGGCTTTAGAGAGAGAGAGAGAGAGAGAGAGAGAGAGAGAATATGTTCTGTGCAGAATAAGCACAGAACTGTTTATAGCCATATTCATTTTAATTTTGGGAGGATTTGCCCACCATGTAAGCTTCCCTCAAATATTTTGTGCTAAATTACAACTTGTTCTTGAATTCCTGGTAAGGGTAGGGAATATGCATTGGAATTATAAGACAAAAATGGAACAGAAAAGGAATTGCCGCTGTGGCAATGCAGAATTGCATTTGCACCTTATGGACTAAGGGTTCAGCACTTCAGGGCAGCCCTAACTGATGCCCTAGAAGAAAGATGCCTCAGGGATGCCCAGCTTAACAGTGTTTACAGGAAGCAGCATCTGAGCCTCCTAGAAGGGGAGCTTGCTGATGGGTGTGAAGTCATTCTCTGGCAGGTGCACAAAGCAGACAAGAGGTAAATAAACACGAAAGGAATGATTTGTTCTAGCACAGCACAGGGTGATGGGATAGCTGTGTTCCCTGTGCATATGTGTGCGGGCCACTAAGCCTGTCCCAGGTCTCCAATGCCTCCAAGTTCAGGTGAGCACCTTTCCATTTTATCAGTATTAAAAATGACATGACAACCAATGAGGTCTGGTTGCAGAAGCTGTAAGTAAGCTGTCACCCTTTCCCCAAACTTTGTGAATATATAGAATATCTAACCATCTCTGAACAAGCTCGAGGTTCTAGATTAATGAACGGCATTAACAAGGCACTGATGTGAGGAAGTATAACCCACTTACAATGTCACTGTATACTGTTCAATGGATTCTGAAGAAAAATTAACAGAGGCAACACCAGCCAGGAATAGGGCAACTGTAACTGGGCGTTAGATGATAATTTCAAATGACCAAAATGCTCAGCAACTGTGTCTACAAATGGCAAAAGGTAATGGTTTAGTACTAGAAACCAGAAGATCTATGAAAAATTGATTTGGTAAAAAAAATGGGTCCAAACATGTATGGACGCCATGTCTGCATACTTAACATGACACTGTTTACCTGTGTATGAAACAAACATAGACAGGATAAGTCCCCATCTTCAGTGATGTTCAGGCGCAGCAAGCTTTAAACCTTTTACTACTTTAACTTTGTCTTGCATGCAGAGAACTTTGTCCTTGAGGAAAAAGATCCTGTTTCATAAATACAGTAAAACAAAGCTCACAAGAAACAACATGGTCCGCATTATTTCAGTGAAAACAATGCATTTCTAATTAAAACTCTTCTGCTGCAACCTCTGGCCACAACATTCCTAAAACCTCAAGAATTCTAGATTCGAGTAGATGAAAAATCAATAAAAAGCAGATCAACTATGCTGAGGTACTGAATTGGACCTACATGTTCTGTTTGAATCTCTCACTCATAAAACCGTATTACAAAACAAGCATGTACCACTCAGCAGGAAACTCGACAATCTAATCATCTCCCCTATTCTGAGGCCAGCCAATTTATAATATGTTCCGCAGGTTACTCTTCTTGCACTTGAAATAGCAGCATTCATTTCTGCCAAAGTGCAGAAGAAAATATCATGCTTCAACTGAAGAAACAAACTAATATGGAGTAATAAAAGGTTTCATTAAGGCACAGCCAATTCGAATAATCATCGTCAGACTTTTTAAGTATTAAAATCCAAGTTTGTACTCTTCTGCAATGGTGGAGCTGCCGCTACATTTTATTAGCCTGGCCTTTGCTGATTTATTTTCTTCCTCTACTATAGGAATGGATGGCTTTTATTGAATAACCTTTTTGCTGTTTTTTTTAAATGGAATATATATAACATTTTCTGTATCAACACAGTCTCTGTTTTCAATGAAACCAATCTCAGTCACAGGATGCTACCAAGATATCTTCTGATGCAGACATATTCCCACATTTAGTACTGCAGTTATTATTTGCCAGGTTCTAGTATGAAGTTTGATGTTCTGGAAATAAAAGCTTTAAAAACCAGTCAGTCTTGGAGAGTAGAAATTGCATGCAGGTTATATGCATTCAGCCTGTCAATTTACTTAAATGAAATTGACGAAAAATAAAATTTAATTATAGTCCATTTCTTTAATGCATATCAGATACTAATGAAAAAGAAAACAAAACTTCCTTTGACACTAGATATCGGAGTGATATTCAGAGTTATACTTAGCAGTTTTATTTTCACCTTCAAAGCAGGTTAAGGACTTTCTGTTACAGCAGTGCAGCAGAATGGGCGCCATTTTTAGCCTGCCTGCTTTGTAATGTGAGCATGTTTTAAAAAGAAGAGCAAATCCCCTGCCCATGTTCTCACCTCCTGCACATGCTGGTGTTCTACACTTTCATGTGGTGTCTCAATATGGAACATCCTTCATCGACAAATATAGTACCACTGGGTGAGACTGTAAACTAATCTAAAGAGCTGAAGCACACTTCTCAGTGATGCCTGCTCTGCATACACCTAGAATGACACCAAGGCAGCAGGAAAGTTCCCCACTTGGGCTCCCGGCCCAGAACCTACTGGTATAAAAGGGGACAAATATTCTCATCTGCACTGTGGGGTTCTAGTAAGTGTTCTTGCTTTGTGGAGCCCCAAAATGTCCTTAGCCAGCTCTAGAAATATGAAGAATCTATTCAGGGCCATTTAAAAAAATCTTTATTGGTGCATTATGAATACACATCATCTTCGAATGCAACACTGAGAGTTTGTACCAGAATATGACATGGCTTGATTCTCATTTTTTTCCCCTTTCATTTTAATGCTTCGACATTTACTTTCTTTGAAACTTTGTTTTCACTTAACATATAATAGTTGTGCATATTAATGGGGTACTAAAGGACGTTTCAAAACAGGCATCATGCCATGATCAAATTCAGGTATTTAGCATACCTATCAGCTCCTACAATTGTCCAATCCTCTCTTTAATGATTTAGAAATAGACAAAGAAGACATACTTTTAATGTCTTTCAACAGTGGAAACCCATTTCAATGGACATGTCCTAACGTACATGTCCATTCTGGATTTCCTAGGTCTCTACAGCCAGATTGGTACTACTCTTTCAGCTTCTGTCTGTCACATGTGGAATTAGAGACCTTGAATCTGTGTATGGAGTTGAGATGGGGAACAGCAGTATGAAGACACGGAACTGGAGAGAGAGTGGCAGTCAGTGCCCTGGTCACTCTACTGAGTTTTCCTAAAAATGTACAATTCAATGATAGCTGATGTTTCCCAACAGCTTCGACTATGGCTGAATCCTAATTATCCAAAATTACGACTCAGTAATAGCTGAAGTTACTTAATGCCTTGGTATCATTATTCTGAAAGCCCAAAGTAAGCATCAGGAAGAATTCTGAGCACATTTTGGGATTCATTGCACAATCTGGCTCATAAATATATTTGTATAATGAAATGAGCTATAGGTAGGACCTAGAGTAAGAAAGAGCCAAGAGATACGTAGCTCATTCTAGCGCTGGTTTTCTTCCTAAGGCATCGGCTCCTTCTCAAGCTCCTGTCAAGATTTCTCTCTCTCCATCTGTCCATGGCCTCTGAGGGGTGTGGAGGTCAGGGACACCCAATCCTGGACCTTGCCCATTCTCTCTTTCCTACTCCGCCACCAGTTTAAATATCTTCTTTGTGGTGGTTTCTCTGAAATGTGCATCTCAAAACTCCACTGCTCCTCTGCTTTTTAGATACAAGTGTCCATGCTTATCTGACATCTCCACTGGGATGTCTTCAGCCATTTTAAACATGTATCTCACAAATAGGATGTATATTTTCAAAAATACACTTCATATGTTTATAGCAATATTATGTTTCCAGCAAATTTGAGCAGGAAATATAACTTCAGTTTTCATATACGTCTGCCTTTCCAGGTTCCCCTACTATCAGCATCCTGTACCAGAAAGGTACATTTGTTATGAGTCAAGAGCCTATACTGACACATCACAAGCCCCCAAGTCCACAGCTGATTAGCGTTCACTCGAGGTGTAGCACAATGAGTCAACTTTGAGAAGTGTATGATGGTATATATCTACTAGTACAGTACCACAGAGGATATTTCTTCTGCCCTGGTAAATGGCTATGTTTCTGCTATTCATCCCTTCCTTCCCCAGTCCACACATGCTATTTAACCCCTGTGCCCCAGACCCAGTACTGTGGACTGAGCCCAGAACCTTTCCATTAAGATGCATTCCCAGGCCTGTTTGTTTATTTGACTTTTTCAGACAGGATCTCATCTCATTAAATTACTATGTCCTCCATGCTAAACTGGAACTTGCAATCCTCCTGCCTCAGCCTCCCACAATTGTACAGCTACAGGTGTGCGCCATTGTGCCTGGCTCTGCGCTTTCTTATTGTCTCCATTTTCTCCCCATTCTGAGAACGTCACAAAATTGGAATTATACTGGATATAGCCTTTTATGATTGCCTTCTTTTACGTACTAATATGTATTTAAATTTCTTCTGTCTTTCTGTAGCTTTGGGGTTCATCTTTCTATGGTACTGAAAAATGTTCCACATCTGGATGTACCACCCTTTTTCTAGGCAACCAATAATTCATCTTCATAACTTTTTTAATGACCTAAGACTGTCATATATACAGTGAATATTTAATGTATGTTTACTAAATTCATTCATTCAACATCCTAACAGACATGGGAGATACAGCAATATAATAAGCCAGCAAGTCCTAGCACTAGCTAGAGAAAAGAGTTAGAAAAAAGTAGACAATTTAAAAAAACCTGTCAAAACCATGTAATTATTTGTTAGATCATATGCCGATAAATCCTACGGAAAACTAAGTAGGAAGATGAAGATAAGGGAAGCTGGCCGAGTGGTGCTCCTTTATTTTAGGGGTGACTGGGAAAGGCCTCTGGTTACATGACATTTGGGCAGAGACTTGCATGAATTAAGGGGTCAAACCAACAGCTTTTCAGAACAGTGAAGTCCAGAAGGAAGTACAAAGATCCAGAATAAGCAGCACGGGTGGCATTTTGAGGACATAGCACACATTTATGAGCAATTATTTAATAACTTCCTGGTGTACTCATGAACACTGTTTTGAAGACATTTAAAATGAACATTCAGATTTTTAGTAGTATGAAAACAAATGAGTTTCTGTCT
>PVIR01001740.1:0-115773 GCA_004026965.1 Petromus typicus
ACCGGGGAATCGAACCCGGGCCCTTGCGCTTGCAAGACAGGCACTGGAACCACTGAGCTAACTCCCCAGTCCAAAACAGACGTTTTTTTTAAAAAAAGTGAACCAGTTTAGAGGCAAATATGGAGCAAATAATCCCACAGGTGCTGCGGTCACGGAGAAGCTGAGGCAGAACGTGACTCGCAGGGCCAGGACTGGCTGAGTGGCGGCTGTGACATTCTGTGTCCCCGTGACAAGCCCTGGGCTCCCTCGAGCACAGCTAGTGGGGGCCTGGCCGGACCAGAGGTGGGACAGGTGGCCCTGGAGGCCCCACCCTGGGTCTCCCACAGCACAAGTGGGGATCGGCACCTCCGGTGGCCTGGCCCCTGCAGCCTCCCAGAAGGCCTGCATGAGTCCCCAGCCGCAGGGCCTTGCCAGGTGACCTCGGGCAAGGGACTCTGAGGGGGGTGTGAGTGATGTCCACACTGACACTGTGCGCCCCCCCCCAAAGTCCTTAAGTAAAGCCCAGGGCGTACCTCACTGACGGTGGGATCTGACGCCCTGTGACAGGTGGCAGGAAGGGACATTTTTGTGCGGTTCAGGCCCTGCCAGTATCTTCTGAGCACGCTCCGAGACAGTTGGTGAGACCCACATTTGGACATGCCCAGGGTTCTTTTCCTGGGCAAATTCTCCACAGGGCGGGTAGGATCAGCCGAGGGCGGCTCCAGAGGGCTGCTGAGTTCCTGGCACCTGAAGCAGAAACAAGAAACACAGACCTGGGGCCGGAGGGTGAGGGGCTCAGTCTGGCTCGCTGTTCTGCTCGGAGCTGGAAGCGTCCGGCCTTCTGAAGGTGGAAGCGGCCCGGGTGGATGGTAGGCGGCTCGCAGTGGGCGTGGTGAGGCATGGCTGCCTCTTTTCGTTTTGCTTCTCCGCAGTGCTGAGGACTGAACGCCTGGACACTCTCACTGGTCTGGGGCTTCCTCTCTTCCCTCGAGGCAGGTGTCACCCGGCTGCACTGGATGGCCTTCAATTCAGGTAGCTGGGATTGTGGGCGCACACCACCACACCACCAGTAGCTATCCTTTCAGGGAAAGTGTGCATTCTCTTTTAATCATGCCCATCAAAAACATGATTTGGGAAGGGCCGGGGATTTAGTGTCTGCCATGGAAGCATAGGGTCTGGAGTTCAATCCCCGGTACCCACATACCACAGCACTGGGCGTGATAACTCACGCCTGTAATCCCAGCACTCAGGAGGCAGAGGCAGGAGGATCGCTGTGAGTTCAAGGCTACATAGTGAGCTCAGGGGACAGCCTGAACTACCTTGTCTCAAAAAAAGAAGAAAAAAATGACTTGGGAACTAAAAGGAGATGTAGCCCAACAAAATATAATAGTGAGTATGTGTGTGTGTGTGTGTGTGTGTGTGTGTGTGTGTGTGTGTGTACGTGTACAAATGTTTCTTGTTTAACAGCAGCACCTTTGGCCAGGTCACTAAGTGAGAAATTGTCTGTAGTGTGTGCCTTATGGCACTCAGAACAAGAAATGGCCAGAGGAAAGTCCGGATGGATGGCTTTGCTTGTCTGTGTAACTCTTACCTGCAGTACTGTCGTGCACGACAGAACATACAAGCACAGTACCGCACTGCACCGTAGACTCGGCAGGGGTGACAGTCGCGTCCTGTGAAGAAGCCCCACATTGTAACCTGCAGTCGTTGCCCGCAGGTGCTGTTTAGAGGAGTTTGGGGTGAGGAAGGGGACATAAAATGAGTAGACTAAGAAAGAAGAGAAAACATTTCTTCAAACATATTTTCATCCTTTCAATCATCGGACCAGGCAGCTCACTGCTCTCCCTGCAAATTCCATTTAAAATGCACACGTGACCAGCAGGACGTGCGGACCCGGCCTCCCGGCAGAGGAAGGACACTTTGAGAGGCTCTGTCTCAAAACAAGAAAGAGTTGGTTGTAACTCAGTGGGGAGGCCCTGGGTTCCACCCCCACTACTGCCAAAAAAGTTTGTAAATGAAATAAGATTTTAAAAAAAATAAAGAGCCGTACAAGAGACCAGTCTAATGCTCAGGTCACTTGGCCTCCCAAGCTGGCCCTGACCCCAAACAAGGACCTGCCCTCATCCTCCCGGGTGCAGATGGCACAGAGCCGGAGTGAGGGCATGAGGGCATCACTCCAGCACAGCCTCAGGCTCCAGACCACGAACGAGGCTCATCTGGGTGGGCCTTGCTTTTCTCTCCTGGCCTGACCTCTTCAGCAGAAGCTAAATAGCTGCTGGCTGGCCTGGCTTAGGCCGACAGAGCCCACGGAGGGGGTCCCCCACGCCACACCTGTCGTACACACTCCTCTGGGTGGACGCAGCGGGCCTGCAGGGCACAGACCCCTCTCCTCTGCATCCTCTGCTCCAGCTCTGCCCCTGCCAGGTCTGGGACTTTTGATCTGTCATAACATTGTGTCTGTTTATCCAAAATATTTCCACCCAAAATGCCTGTTTGGGCAACCGCATGACATGTTGATACAGCTCCTGACAGCTGAGTGCCTGAGACCGAAATAAAAGACAAAGTAAACACATTTGCATACGGGTACACACAGCCTGCTCGGCCGGAAGCGGAGGAAATCCAGAGATGGGACCTCATCCTCTGCGTCCTGCCCTGATTTCTCTCTCCCAGCTCCCTGCTCCTGGAATGAGTCGGACCCAGGGATCGTCCCACCTTGGGGTGCTAGAAGATTTTCCTGAAAGCTCAGAGAGTCCTGGCCCCCAGGAACCCAGACAGGCAGGCAGGCCCAACCCAGTCACAGGATGGAGTTTTCCTGGAAGTGGTACCTGCGGCTTCTCCAGGGTGGTCTGCTCTGTGTCCACCTCAGACCCTCAGGGACACCATGTTTTTAACCCGAGATGTCCCGTGACTCTGGGGCACTGGGGTCCCCTTCTTTACTGCCTCCATCCTCCAGAAACTGAATGCTTAATTCCACATGCCGTCCCCCTACTTAAAGAATCACAAAGTGGCACTCAGAAAATACAAGGACAGCCAGGTGTGGAGGCAGACATCTGTCCTCCCAGCACCCTGGGAGGCTGAGGCAGGAGGATTGCAGATTCACCCAGCCTAGACCAACAAAGTGACTTAGTCAGATCTTTTCTCAAAATGAATTTGATAAAAGGGCTGGGAAGACCCTGAGTTCAATCCCCAGGATGGCAAGAGGCAGGAGAAGGGAGAGTAGGAAGAGGCGGCGCCCGTTTCCAGCGTTCCGTTCAGCACGGTGACTCTCCATCAGGAACCCTGTGCAGGTCCCTGCTGGGATGGACGGTGTGCTTCTCACAAGCTCCTGTTTGATGCCGTTGGCCCCAGGACCAGCCCAGAGTAGCCTGGCCGTCCCTGCCCACACAGCGGCCCCCATAGAGATGCAGCTGGCTCTGGAGACCACGCTAGACCAGCAGAGTCCCGTGTCAGAGGTGCCTGAAGCTCCAGGTTCCCAGCAGCATTTCCAACCCTGCTGTGGAGACACTGGGATAGATGCGCAGCACCCGCCTTTGCAAACCCTGGCACCTGGCCGGCCAGGCCAGGAGGGATCCAGGCAAGGGCATTTGCATAGTTGCCAGCCCCTGCCAGGACCCTGCGGTCCTGCAAGTGACAGTGCCACAGTTACACCTGGCTGAGGAGTTTGTGGGCACAAGCTGGGGGGTGTTTGGCCGGGAAGTGCGCAACCCTGAAGGATTGATCCTAGCACAGCAAAAAAAGAAAGAATGCTGAGCATGGTGTCCCGCTTCTGTGATCCCAGCTCCTCAGGAGGCTGAGGCAGGAGGATTGCTGCAAGTTTAAAGCCTATCTGGGCTGTACAGTGAGTATGAGGCCAATCTCCACTCAACTACAAAGCAAGACCCTGTCTCAGAATTCAATAAAATAAAATAGAAAACAGAAAACTAGACCACCCCAGAGAGGTCTCCTGGCCACTCCTGCCCCAGAACAGGAGAGTGCCCAACGCAATAGGACTCGAAGGCCCACTGAATACAGGGCCTGGTCGCCTCCTACAGTGACCTTGACGAATGCCCTTTCTTCGGAGGTGAGCAGTGGCGGAAGCTGGCAGGGCGGCAGGGGAGCCGGGGGCAGGGTCCGGCCTGATAACTGAGATCAAAGCCGCCTGTCGGCAGTGGCAGCTGAGTGGCCGCTGAGACAGCCTCATGGGCAGCAGCTTTATCTCCCTGGCCCAGCGGTAGGAAACACCAGGGTTCCCGGAAGCTATTTCTGGAGGCAGAAGGGAGCGCTGTGCGGGGCTGGGGTCCCGCTGGGCGGCGGGCGTGGCGCTCTCTGCCCTCCCCTCAGCTCTGCGTTGCCCCCACCCATGTGCACAAGCACTGCGGGGTGCGCTCTTCTCTCCACTGCCAGCTACCCTCTGCCCTTTGCAGGCTGGACACACAAAAGATGAAAACTAGTCCGGCAGTCCCAGCACTCAGGAGGCTGAGGCAGGAGGCTCTGTGAGTTCGCGGCCAGCCTGGGGCACATAGCAAGGCTGTCTCAAACATAATTAGAAACAAAGCTGCTGTCCCCCCTCTTCTGCTCTTCTCCATTCTCACCTCCACAGGTACAGTTTGTCACCTCCCCTCATGTGTGCACACACACACACGCGTGCACGCTTGCACATGCAGGCACATGCGCACACACACACACACACATACACACACACACACACATACACAGAGTCTTCCAATTGCAATCTCTAAATGCTCTTTAAAAAAGAATCCCAAGACAGCTGCCAATTAAAACAGTAAAACCTGCTCACTTTGCTTATCCGGAGCTCTGGGACTATTTCCACCTCCACCTGACACCTGGATTTTGTTTCCTCCAGAAAAGATGTTGACCTCTGTGTCTGCAGGTGGGTGGTGCAGGCTCGCTCTACTCCAGCTGTGGCCCCTCTGTCAGCTGGGCCCCAAATGCACCCAGGGTAGCCCAGTGGACCCATCCCTTCTGAAAAAGAAAAGGGGAAGCCAGGTGTGGTGGTGTATGCCTGTGATCCCAGCCCTCTGGGAGGCTGAAGCAGGAGGATTCCAAGTTCTGACCTGGCCTGAGGAACTTATAAACCTTACCTCAAAATTTTAAAATTAAGGGGAGAGCTAGGGAGCTGGGCATGGGTTCCCGGAATCAAAATGCGGAGAGAGGAAGAGAAAGGGAGGGAGAACACAGCTCTTTCAGGATTCTCAGAAGAATGCTTGATCCTCCACAGAGTTCGGCACAGACCCGAGGCTTTCCTTCCTTACACTTTAACACACAGCACCCCTCTGATTGCTTATAAAACCTGGCACAACATAAATGGCGCATAAATACTTATTGCACTGCATTGTCCAGAGAACTCAAATGAAACTGCTATTCAGTACAGATGCAACTTAGGCAACTTCTTTTCTTGTCTGATTCCCTGTGTAGTTCAGACTGGCCTTGAATTCGCTGTGTAACACAAGCTGGCCTCAAACCTCTGACAATCCTCCTGCCGCAGCCTCCCCAGTAAAGGTATGCCAGGCCTGTGCCACCATGCCCTGGCTTAAACTGCTACCTTCTGGAAACTTTGTTTCCCTCCAGGATTGGTAAAATCTGCAGCTGTAGAGCCCAGAGTGGGAAGGCCCAGCCATGTCTGCAACTGCTTCGTGTGGCCATCAGCTTGGAAAGTGACCGGGCATGGAGACTGGCAGGGTGGTGGGCAGGGCATGATGACTCGGGGTGCCCATCCACCTTGCGGCAGCAGCAGGAAGGGGAAGATCATGTGTCGCGTTTCCCTGTGTGCGTGGGGGGCTCCCCCATGCTCTGACCAACACCCCCCTCATTTGCGAAAAGGTCTTGGGGCAACTTAGTGACTCCATGGCCCACCCAGGGAACAGTGTGGTCCCCGGAACCTTTACTTCCGGTATCTCATAGCTTTACTTCCGGTGTCTCATCAAGCCCTCCCCACAAACTTCATGGTTGCTTTTACAGTTGAGAAAGATTGGGAAAAATTCCACCTCTTACATTATGTGATTTATTCCAAAACAAGACTCAGGCTGGGAGAGTCCAACCCAGCCCTAAGTCCACATCCCAGGGGCTTCCGCTCGCCGCAGGGCAGGAAGGTCTGCAAGGACCCGGATGGAGCGTCCGGCCCTCGGCCCTCACTACAGGCGTGAAGACGGGTCAGCTCGTCTGCAACCAGACTTCCAAGGGCACTTGCTCGTCTAAGGGTCCCAGGGCCACAAAGCCGTGGCTGAATTGCTAAGATGAATTTAAACACCTCATCAGATGTCCTTCTCACGTTCGTGACCGTACACACAGCCTGTATCCGTTAAACTAAAAGCAGCCCTTTTTCAGTTTTGTGTTTTGAAACGACCTCACCTAGTCACTGAGTTGCTCAAACTGGGCTTGAACTTGGGATCCTCCTGCCTGAGCCCCCTAGAGAGCTGGAATTACAGGTGCGCACCACATGTCCAGCTTAGGAGCAATTTTGTAGAGCAGACATATCATTCTTCAGAGAACAGAAATACCCAGTGTGCAGTCTTCAGGGAAGTACCTCTGAAATTCCAGTTTTGTCTGTAACTAGTTCATATCTACCAGATTCAAGATATGAAAGTATGCCCACACCAGGTATGGCAGTGCGCAACTGTAATACTAGCCCTTGGGAGGCTGAGGCAGGAGGATCATTCAAGTCGGGGCCAGCCTGGGATACACAATGGGTTCAAGCCAGCCTGAACTAGATGGTGAGTCCCTGCCTCAAAAAAACAAGAAAAAGAAACAAAAATCTGTGAAGAGCATTGGCGATTACTCATAGACGGCCAGTCTATGGATGGGCACGCATGGGCCGGGTACAGGGCTTTGTCTGCACCGGCAGAGCTGCGTGGCTCTGTCCACTCCTAACCTCCCTCAGGCCACCTGCAAAATGGCGATTACACATCTCAGAAGATACACAGATCACTGTGGACAGGGTCCAGCACTGCAGCCAGGACCTGACGGTCTGGGACAAAAGATGCTGAATTTTCTTGCCCACTTCCCCTCCCCCACCTCCTAGCACTTTCCTCTTCTATTTCAAGACAATCTCACTAAAATTTGAGACTCTTGGGATACTCCTGCCTCAGCCTCCCAAGTGCTAGTGTTACAAGCTTGTGCCACCAAGCCTGGCATCTGCTTTGTGTTATGTTAGAATTACCTCTTTTCACTGTAGAACATACAAAGGCATCCTCAGGCCAGTGACCACTAGGCTTCCACAGGGCACAGGTGGGTAGGAACGTCTCCTCTCCTTGGCCCAGCTCCTGGTTTTGTCAGGATGGCAGGAGGAGTGTGGAGGGTCCCCCCACCCCCACCCCCCCGGGCTGTGTTTATCCACCCAAGAAAGTATTTTAAGTGCTTTGTTTCCATTATGCTATTCTGAGCCCGTGACTTGGTATGGTGATTAAAGATTGCTTTGGCAGAAGAAGAGAAGACACGGTTTGTTACTGTGGGACGTGAGCCTTTCCCAGGGGCGGGGGTGGGGGGCATAAATACGACGTTCAGGGCACACATTGGCAGATGGCGTCCAGTCCTGCAGCTTGGCCACAGTCCGAGGGCTGGGACTCACGGCGGGGACAGGGCTCTTCCCAGGGCTCAGCCTCTCCATCTTCCTTCCTGTCTGTGACTTGTGGGTCTCTCTCGAACTCCTAGGCCAGTGTTTGGATACTTCATGGACAGCACAGGCGTACTGCTATGGCATAGACCAAAGATTCCAGCTCTGTGGGAGGCTGAGGCAGGAGGATCCCAAGTTTGAGCCCAGCCTGGGCAACTTAGCAAGCCCTTGTTTCATAGTTAAAAGGAAAAAAATGTGAAAGAGCCAGGTTCAAAGGCCAAAGCTCCAGGGTTCAGTCTGCACCTAGCAGGAAGAGAAGAAACCTCACAGTCGGGTTTCAGTGAGGGTCCTTTTCAGGACAGAGAAGTGATAGGGATGGGCTGAAGCTGCACCCCTTGGATATGCAAAGCTGAGCGATAAGCAGGGCCAGCTGAGAGGGGAAAGGGCCTTGCGAGGAGGAAGTGGCATTGTCCCAGCCAGGAGACCTGTCTTATCTGCTCACTGCTCACTCCTACCTCCGAGTCCTTATCGGGATCTTGTCTCCTCCTGGAACCCGGAGTGTCAGCTTCCTGCTCCCTTCCCAGCTCTCTCTGAGCAGTTTCACCTGCCTTGTCTCAGGTTCAACTCTTGATCAAGCCCAGGGCCTTGCAGGTGTCAGATGAGCCCTAGGCAGCGGACCTGGACCTCCAGCCCTGGCAGAGAATCTGCTTTTTGGCGGTGTTTTTGGCTTTTTCAGTTTATTTGGTGTTTTGAGACAGGGTCTTGCTAAATAGCCCACGGTGACCTTGAAGCCGTGAAGATCCTCCTGCCTCAGCCTCCGCAGTGTTGCGATTACCAGAGCATCTTGCAGAGGGCTGAAGCACCAGTAGCAGGTCTGCCTACTTGCCAATCTGAGCGACCCCAGGCCCCAGTCTCTCAGGCCTGAACTTCAGCTCCTGCCAGGCCAGTGGTAGTTAGACTGCCTCGCCCGCTGCCCCTTAGGAGAGATACGGTTTCTCTGAAGTGGCCAGCTGTCCCGCCCCAGGACCTCGGGGACCTCACTCTGGCCCGTCTCCCAGATTGCTGTGAGTAAAGCCGAGGGTGTGCGAGGCTGCAGCGGGGCTTCCCGTTCTCCCTTGGCCGCGGAGAAACCCACACCGGCCACAGAAAAACCCACGCTGGCCCGGTTTCCCAGAGGCACCAACGCGCCTTTCCTGGGCCTCCTCATCCAAGGCCAGGGCCACCAGGATTCAAAGGATCGGAGTCCAGGTCTGTCCAGAGCACAGACCAGGCTGGGCTATCTTGGGAGTCAGGGGGGCACCCCAGAAACAACCCACTCTCCCCGGCACAAAGGCGAGGCATGGGCTGCTTTATTTGCTGCTTTCTCTTTACTGGGAAGTGAACCCCTCACAGTGAGCTATGTCCCCACCCTTCTACCATTTGGTACTTTGAGATGGCTTCATGTGGTTGCCCAGGCTGGGCTCCAGCTTTGAGATCCTCCTTTCTCAGCCTCCCAGGGTGCCAGAATTCCAAGCTGCCTCCACCACACCCCAACTAGCTTGGGCTTTGTCTGTACTCCGCCAGCTTTTATCACCTCCCCATCCTGAGAGAGGGGTACCCCTTTTCACAGAAAGCAGCACAGGGGCAATTCTACAGAGTGAGAAAAGAAAAAGCACCCCTACAGAATGGCTGTTGGTGTCATTTCGATTTCAGAGATGAGAAAACACCGCAGCAGGATCTGAAGGCCCCTCTCTAGATGCCAGGCCCTCGAAGCCCAAGCCCAGCCTGCTTCTCTGCTTCCCACTCTGGTGAGGGCCCTTGCCCTTTGGCCCATCCACACTTGTGTGGCCCGTTCCCTGAGGGTCACCGCAGCCCGGCATGGAAGTGGTGCTCTGCCTGTCTGCTGGACTACTTCTCAGGACTTCCCCTCCTCTGCAGGACTAGTCAGTGTCAACCACAAATTCACATTTGCCCCTGATTTCAGAGGTGAAGAAGGGGTGGAAAAGAAAGGACAGGACAGCCGGGCTTCTTCATCATTGTCATTTTGAGACAGGGTCTTCCCATGTCATTCAGTCTGGCTTCAAACCCACAGCAACCCTCCTGACTCAGCCTCCCATGCACTAGAGTCACCATCTCACCCAGCAGTATAGCTGCCTCTTCTCTGGGTGTCTTTGTCATATTTTAACAAAAAGAGTCTCAGTCTCTGGGTTGGAATCCGGTCATGCCCTTTAGGAACTTGGCCCCACCTTGACCCTGGGCTTTGAGAAAGGATAGAATTCTGTTCTTCTGTTTGTTTGTTTTCAGATCATCACAATTTTATCTTTATCAAAGTTCATCTTTGATTGCTATTTGTTTTTCTTTTTCTTTTTTTTTTTTTTTTTTTTTTTGAGATAGGGTCTTGCTCTGTAGTTCAGGCTGGTCCTGAGCTCACTATGTAGCCTAGGCCAGCCTGGAACTCACAGCAATCTTCCTGCCTCAGCCTCCTGAGTACTGGGATTGCAGACATGAGCCACCATGCCTGGCATCGTGGTATATGGTTACCAAGGATCGAACTTGGGCCTTTGTGCTTGACAGGCAGACACCGGAACCACTGAGTTAAATCCCCAGCCAGAAAGTTCACCTTTGAATAACCACCAGATTCATTTTCTAGAGGATTTTTCTTCCCTGAAGGAAAAATGGAGCTCAGATCCTCCCACCCACCATCACACAACTCCAGCAAGGAAAAGTTATTTCTGTAATTTATTTGTCGTCTGGGAGGCTGAAGCAGGAGGATTCCTCAGGCTACATGGTAAGTTCAGGGCCAGTCTGAACTATAAAGCAAGATCCTGTCTCAAAAAAAAAAAAAGTTCACATTGGAGGATTCCATTTATATATATTCTGAAAATGACCCGTTCATCTATAATGACAGAAACAGATCTGTGGTTGGTCACTTAGAGCCACAGTACAGGGTGGGAAGGACAGGAGGGGACTTGGGACATGAGGAATATTCCAGCTGGGGTGTGGCTCAGTGACAGAGGGATCCCCAGCACCAGATAAAAATAAACACGTGACAGGGCTCTGTGGATGCCCTGTGTTGGTGGTCACACGGACACATGTATCAAAACTCTTTGAACTGTGCGTGAGAAATGAATGTTTGATTGTGTAAATTATAGCTCGGTCGGTTGACCTCAAACCGAGTATGGTGGTTCACCGTGACCAGCACTCAGGAGGGTGACCCAGGCGGATCACCAGGAGTTTGAGTTCAGCTTGGGATACAGAGTGAGACCCTGTCTAAAATAAAGAGTCTTACCGTGTAGCCCAGGTTAGCTTCGCGCTCATGGCAAACCTCCTGCCTCAGCCTCTTGAGGGCTGGGATGACAGGTGTGGAAAGACACCAGCTACTGCGCTGCAGCCCACCCTGATGCAACCCGATCCCACCGCAAAGGCCCGATTTCCCAACCAGGCTGCCCTCGCAAGTCCACCTGTGGGAACACGCAAGGATCTTCTGAAGGGACACGACTCGGCCCCGCACGGGGACATTCTTTTCCTCTGACACCGAATTCCCTACTGGGAGGGGCCGGCTGGCTGGAGAGGAGGAAGATGAGATCTAGACTGGGCTCTGGTTCTGGTCCCTCAGGATACCGGCAGAGGCCGATGTCTTTGCTTCCCTTCCTGCACCCACAGCAGACATAACTAACAGACCTCTGTACTCATAGATTCCAGGCTGGGCACAAGGCTCCAGCCAGACTCTACCAATCCACCCAAACTCGCCCCTGACTTGAGCTCAGCTTGCTGCGGGAGTTCTTGTCTAACCTCTCCGCTCTCCAGCTAAGAAGATGAAGCAGCCTCGTCTCCCTTCTTCCGGTTCACTGATCTTTCCCTACTGGCCTTGGCGTGGGGAAGCCCAAACCCCTGGCTGGCCCAGGGATGGCTAGAAAACAGCAGCACTCTTTTAGCGATAGCTTCTTGGTTTAAATCCAGCAGCATCCCACTGAGCTACATCCTCAGCCCTTCTCATTTTGAGACAGAATCTAAGTTGTCTCAGCTGAGCTTGAAATTGCAATCCTCCTGCCTCAGCTTCCCAGAGGGCTGGGAGGACAGAAACATTCTTGTGAAACTAGACCAGGTGAGTCCTAGAGGGCTCGGAGAAAGAAAGCTCCTTCCTGGAATGACCCCGGGGACGTTCTTTTCCGACCTTTATGATTCCCACGGGCAACTCTGTCTCTCCTGGCATCCAGTCGCCCTCTCCATCTCCGGCTTTCAGGGACCCACCGCTCACCTCTAGACACGAGACCTCTGGGCTTCGGTGTGCAAGACGCGGCCTGCTTTTCCCTTGAGCATAAATAAATATTTTATTTCACCATAACGTTCGCTTGATGGTTAGAGGCTCTTCTGTTTGCCAAAGGCAAGAGCCCCTGGCCTTCCTCTTCCAAATTAAAAAAAAAGTTAGGTTGACAGAATGGCTGCCAGGACAGTCCGTCCTCGTCCTACCCTACGTCCCCCAGTGTCACACTGCTTCGCATTACGCTGAGGTTCGCCGGTCAAAATGAAGAAACCAATATTGCTGCTGTTGCCCTTAGCTAAAGCGTCTGTGGTATTTTTTGTTGTCATTTGTTTGATTGATTTTGTGTTTTGAGACAAGATCCGTCTCTGTAGCTCAGGCTGGCCTTGAGCTCACTACGCAGCCCAGGCTGGCCCACAGCTCCTGGCAGTCCTCCTGCCTCAGCCTCCCGCGTGCTAGGCGCATGGGCGTGCACTCCCTCACCCGAGCTGTCCTCGGCTACTCGGCGGCGTTTCCGCACGCTGCACCTATTGTTCTGTTCCAGGCCGCGCTCGGGGACCGTGGTGGCTCAGTCTGTCTGTGAGAGAAACCCTAGGTCCGGACCCCCACCTCCCCGGTGACAACCCTCCTCACTGGGAGGAGACTCACCCGCGGGCGCTCTGCACCTCGACTGACTCCCCGTCAGCTCCCCCAGTGACGGGGGGACGGTCATCCTAATACCGTAAGCACCTTTCTCTGACACAGTCCCTTCTCCTCTTTCCGTGTTAAGTCTCCCTATACTTCACCAAAACAGCCAGCGGTACTTCTTGGAAAACCTGGCAAGATGTTTTATTGTATTTCTTTTTTATTTTTTTAAATAGTTCAGCTTTTTTTTTTATTCCTCAAACCACCCCCCCCCAACTTCTTTTGTTCTTTTATGACTAAGGACATTTATCTCCTGCTCGCCTTAGAAGTTTATGAGCTGCTTTTCCTTTGAATTCCAGGCCAAGGTCAGTAGGCCTTGGGCTGGGGTGACGTCACAGCCCGTTGCCATGGTTACCGTGGTGACATCATCATAGGAACCCGAGGCCCTTGAAATCAGGAATCGACCATTTCCTGTTGCTCTTGCAATTCATTTGGGGAACTGTGAGATGTCAAAAAGAAAAAGATCTATCATGTCCCCTAAAAGGCCACCATCAAAAGGCCGCAGGCTTCGAAGCAAGAGAAAACTGGAGGAATAAACGCATTCCTAGAGACCAGAACCCTGTATTTGTGCAAAGGCCACCGGCAAGTCACAAAGCCACACACACACACACACACACACACACACACCGCTCACCCCCATGGGGTGCCTTTCACGAGGTGTCCCCTGGCCTTTAATCTGGCTCTCCCTGGGCATGAAAGCAAAAGTAAAAGAGAGGAATTACAAACCAGGAATGCTTGGTTCAAAAGGCTTTTTATTAAAAGACGGGAAAGGAAGAGAACAAAAGCGAAACGAACATTCAGCAGACAGTTTTTATGCCTTTAAACGGCATCTTGAAAAATGTTCATTTTTTTTTTTTTCCTTTTTTCCCCTCCCTTAGGGTCAGGAGAAGGGGGAAAAAACGCATCTTTATTGTGACCATGTGTCAAGGGGTCTCCTCCCTCTAAACGCCGTGCCCACAATAAGTATATTTGTGCAGTAATTAATGTGAGATCAGAGACGTCAGTTTGGCCGCGAAGCCGCTGCCAGTCTGGGGTCTATTATTTGGGTCAAGAATCTCATTTTCCAATGTGGTGTGCATTGCGCGCGCTGTAATTAAGCGTTTTGTCATCTAAGACAGGCGCGCAGAGCAATCCCAGACGGGATTATACCTAAAACACAGTTTCCAAATGTTTCTTCTTGGCAAATCTTTTAAAGAAACTCTACGCGGAAGGAATGTCAAGACATCTGTAATTAGATCTCGGAGAGAGGGTAGAGGGTTGTGGGGGACCGTCTTTTATTTTGTCTCTCCCGGAGCCCCCGTGTCATTCCACGTCCCGCTGTCAAGGGTCTCTTCGTCACAGTCCCCAGGTCAGTGCTCAGAGCATTCCTTTCCCACTTCCCCTCCTTTGCTTTCAGCATTAGAATCCAGCTACATCCTCAGCCCTTTGTTAGTTCTTATTTTCAGCAGGGTCTCCCTTTATCCTGGCCGGGCCAGGATCGGATTTGCAACCCTCCTGCCTCAGCCTCCGTGCCTTGGAGTGCTGCGGGTAATATCCCATAAACTGTACTCCTTTTCTGCCAGGAGCCAGTGTGCAGGGGGCCCAGCTCCACGCTGTCTGGACGCGATCTTCATAAAGAGAAGCACATTGCTAAACCCAAGAGCCTCCGGGAGGAGGAGGGAAGGGCTGTGGCCGCGAGCCCCAGGCCCCTCCTCGGACTCTGACTTGGAAGTAGTTCCCCCCCCACCCCGCAGTGCACTGTCTCCCCAACGCTGACCGGGGGGTGGGGACCTTCTGTGTCCATGCCTAGATCTGGGAGTATAAGTGTGCCACTTTCTACATGCCGCCGGCTAGGAGAGGCTGCAGCCAGGATCCGCAGAGCTCCTCCCCAAAGCCAAGGCCTTGGGACAGAGACTGAGGGTCTCCAGAAACATCTGTGACATGTTTTCTTCTGGAGGGGACTTTGGCCTTCCCCAAAGGAGGATGCTAAAATGAGAAGGAACATAAAACTTCGGTAGCCTTCCCATACATCTTTTGGTGTTTTGCTTTTGGAGACAAAGTCTCACTAGGTAGTCCAGGCTGGCCTTAAGCCCACCAAGTAACCTGGGCTGGCCTTGAACTCATAGAGATCCTCCTGCCTCAGCCTCCCACATGCTAGGATTATATGCTTATCATGCCTCCCAATGTCCATAGCCTTTGCGATTGGCACCCAGGAGGCTGTGCTCTGTCCACGAAGGCCCTAAACATGAAAGGGGGAGTAGCTGAGTGTTCTGGACCAGATGAGTCTGGGGTGGGGGGATGACAGGCTCAGGAGAGAGGCGCATGACCCAGCCCAGAGCCTTTACATGGAGCCACATCCCCAGCACTTTTTATTTTCTTGCTTAGACACAGGATCTTTTTTCCCTTCCAGAGATTAAAAAATGCCATTTTTGAAAAAAGTCTCAACCCAGCATGTCTGTGTATTTCGTGTGTTGCTTTGTGATTTGCTGCCCCTCCTGGGGCAGCTCGGGGAGTCACAGAGACAGGACGTTCAGGTCAGCTCGGGCCATGACATCCTCGGCTGGGGAATGTGAGTGTGTGAGTGTGTGTGTGTGTGTGTGACTCAGGCTCTGCACAGCCGACCGACTCTCCTGAAGCTTTGCACACAGTGGGAGGACTGTAGAAGAATGACTCGGATAAAGCCGCTTGTAAACACTCCACAGGACTCTGAGGCCTGCGCCTGAACCTTAGCATTTCCTTATTTTTTTTTTTTTCCAGAAAATCTTTTCAGATTCTCCAAATGCATTTAAGATGGATTACTACACATGCACACCACACACACACACACACACACACACACACACACACACACACACATCTTTTTCTATTCTTTATTTCATTCTTGTCTATGAGTGGAATCAGGACTAGAACCCAAGGCTGTCATGCTGGGCAATATCCCCAACACTTTTGAAGTATGAGGCAAACTGCCCACGCTGACCTCAAACTTGGGATCTTCCTGCCTCAGCCTCCCCAGCGTGTTGGGATGTACAGGTGTGCGCCACTTCCGGTCACGTACAACCTCTGACTTGCGTGTAACATCCACAGAAGGACACAGGGAAGTGGTCATCGGAGTAGATGACAAGGTAGACATCTCAGGTACTCGCTCAGCCTGCGGACACCTCGGGCTGGGTTTCAACCAGAAAGGACCAGGGGCCGACCACTCCCACCACAGGGCAGCTCCTCTGCGATCCGGACCGGGTGGTCGGCTTCGCCCCCCGAACTGGGTGTCGAGAGACCCACACAGCACCGCACTTGGCATCTGGCTTCTTTCCCTCAGGGGTGAGCGCGGCCCTGAACGTGTGGCCCCTCTGGGGACGGAGCCACCTGCAGATGTCCCCAGCAATGTGCAGGCTCCTCTGGCAACAAGGTCGAGGAATGGCAGAGGCCTCTCCCGGACGGTGTCCGGTGCACGCGGACATCAGACAGCAGGGCCCCCGGCCACCCTCGCTGCTCAGACACAGCACACACCACGGGCACCTCCGCCTATGCCGTCCTCAGCGCGAATCCAGCCCTGGACTTGGACCAACTTCGAGGACACCGGCCACAACCCCGTCTGCCCACTGCGGACTCGAGTGTGACGTCCGCCATGCTCCTTGGCCACAGCCAGCGACCACAGTGAGCAGGTGGCCCTTCGTCCCGGGGCTCACCCTGGGCCAGGCAGGATGCTGAGCCACATGTTCAGCCTCTGCTAACTAGATGTGCCAAGCTGTGAGCCCTGGCAGTGTTCCTAGGAATCACCCAGCACAACCATGGCTGAGAAGCATTCAAAGTGGCTGTAGGGAAACAGCCCCCAAATGACTGAGTTGTTTTGTTTTGAGGATTTTTTTTTTCTTTTTTTGGTTTTTTTTTTAGACAGGCGCATTTTATAGCTCAGGTTGGCCTTGAACTCCCAGAGATCTTCCTGCCTCAGCCTTCTGAGTGCTGAGATCAAAAGCATGCACCGCCACACTCAGCTGAACAAATGTTTGTTGATTGAATGAGTGAGATACTCTTTATCTCCCCATGGTGATCAGTGGGTCCCTGAAGAGACTTGAATGATCTCTTTGGCCTCCTTCTGCCAAAGTCAGAAATACATAGGATGTGGACGGGCTGGTCTCGTCTGAGGCGCAGGCCCACGCGGGGCTCCGGGCCAGGTCAATGACCGCCGTTCCAGACCCTCACAGAGTTTTAATCATTGGGAGCAGCGCACTCCCAGGCTGGCGGCTGTCTGTCCATCGTGGTCTGCGCCTCCTTCCTCTTCCTCCCCAGGGGCTCAGGGTGGAGCAGGAGCAGCGCTGCGGACCCAGAGTGTATCTCAAGGACTTTCCACACCCGAAATGAGCTGAGCTGTCTTTATGTTTGCTTGTCTGCATAGCCCAGGCTGACCTTGAACTAGTGAGAATTCTCCCGCCTCAGCCTCCTGAGTGCAGCAATTACAACACCACACCCAGCATTTTCTCAGTTCAATTTCCCAGAGACAGAGGGTCTGAGCACAGGTGTAGAAGAGGTGTCTGCTGCCTGCAGGCAGTGGGTAGGTCTGCTCCCTACACTTACCTCCGGCACCTGAAGGTCACGAGGTCACACATTCATTCAGCAAACATCCTCCTTACACTTGTCCTATCAGATACTAAAGCCTCGGAGATCAAAGACCTGTTTGTCACCTTCCAGCAGTGAGGGAAAGACGGCAACAGCTCGTCTGGCTTGAGCGCTCTGCATTCTTCCCTGGGCGTTGGTAGCACTCACTCAGTGAGCTCTTACAGGAGTCTGTGTAGGTCCTATTGTGACTTCATCCACAATCAAGGAAACTGAGGCTCCAGGAGGACTTGGTTCTCACGTGGCAGGGTCCATCTGTGACTGAACTGGGCCAGAGCTCAGTGGCAGAGCACTTGCCCAGGAAGCCCAGGGCCCTGGGATCCATCTCCAGCTATGCACAAAAGAAAATCAAAAAAGAAAACAAAAATTCCTCATTCCCCAAATCTTACCCTCCTCTAAACCCCTAGATCCTCCTGCCTCAGCCACCAACACTGGGATCATAGGGCTACGCCACCATACCCAGCCTTTGTTTTGTTTTTGTAGAGCTGGGAACTAAGCCCAGGCCCTCGCTGGGGTTTCACCGGAGGGGACTCCTGGCAGCTTCCAGGAAGGGGTGGGGGCCCCTGCTGCCCGCCGCACCACGCAGGTCTTCAGGGGCAGAATCTGAGCCAACCCAGGTGCACTCAGGGAAGGTTTAGATCCAAATGAAACCACAGGCCCTTCAGGAAGACTCTGAGAGTGTTCCCCGCCAGCTCTCCATCTATCGGATCCTCAGAATAACCAGCTTAGAGGTGTCCTGAGCAGGGCCTGGTGGCATAGCCTGTGACCGCAGCACTCCAAGGCTGAGGCAGGGGGGTCCCCGTGAGTTCAAGGGCAGTCCGGCCTCATGGTGAGACCCTGGTCTCAAAACACCGCAACAATAGGAAAGGGACAGAAGATGTCCCCAGGATTCCTCTTTGTTTGAGTTTAAAACACAAGAGTTTACAGACTCAGAGCAAGACTTAGGGCCCCACCCCGAGAGTCCCAGCCAGAATCCAGCTGGGCAGGAACAAGCCCCCCCCGACCCAGCCCTCGGGACCAGGAAGCACGTCACCTTCACCTGCAGAGGCGAGGGGAGCGCAGTCAGGTCCAGCACGAGGAGGTCTCGATGCACCTCTGAAAGCCAGACGCAGGGCCCGAGGTGAGCAGCTGCGGACAGAGAGCAGGACCGGGAGAGACCAGGCGCCCAGGGAGTCTCCGTGAACTCGCGCAGGGCTGGGTGGGTGGAGGGCTGTTCTGGCTGCTGCAAACATTCGCGAATTAATTGGAATCCCCAACACCAACACCACCCTGCCGTCCTCCCTCCCACCTGCTAGTCTGGATAGAAAATGCTACGTGTGGGGGTGCGCACTACGATGCAGCTCTTGGGACGCTGAGACAGGACGGTCGCCAGGAGTTCAGGGCCAGGCTGAACTGTGTCACGAGACTCTGCCCCCCAAAACCAAAATCAGCCAATCACAGAAGATGCACTTTTCTGCTATCCTGGCAGCCGGAGCTGAGTGTGCGGCATTTCTGGCCAATGGAACATGGGCAGAGAGCCAGGGAGAGTCGCGCACACCTGTGATCCCAGCACCCAGGAGGCTGAGGCAGGAGGATCAGACATCTGAGCACAGCAGTTTAACCACTTACGAGACCTTGTCTCAAAATAAAAATAGAAAACAACTCTCAGGATGGTATCCGCACACAGGCCTGTGTTTAGACCCCAGTGTCACAAAAAATACATGAATAAATATAAGAAAGCAGAGTCCTAGGACTTAGGGGAACATTTTGTTTTTTACAAAGGTTTATGGTGTTGGTCTTTCTGTTTCCATTTTTTTTTTTTCCCTAAAGCACTGGAGGCTGAACTCAAAGCCTTCACACATCAACGGCCTTCTTTTTTTTTGGGGGGGGGGGTAATCATTATTTCATAATTTTGAAACAGGCCTTTCCTAAATTGCTATATTGCTCAGGCTGGGCTGGAACTTGTGACCCTCCGGCCTCCGCCTCCCAGAGTGCAGAGCTGACAGGTGTGACCACCACACCCAGCTCCTCTTTCCTATTTTATGAATAAAAGACCAGATGCTGAGGATGATAGTGCGGAGAAGAGAAAACAGCCCTGGAGCCCTGGCTGGACCAGCACTTTTCCTACGAGAGAAACAGGCACCTCATTGCCTGGAGGAATCTCTACTTGTACGTGATTTTGTTTTTCGAGGGAGACATGAGATCATCCTGCCTCAGCCTCCCAAGTGCTGGGACTGCAAGCGTGTGTCACCACACCCTCCATGACCTTACTTTTTATTAAAAAACTTCCCAGTACAGCGTAAGAGTATAGTCCGGCGGCATAGCACTTGCCTGTATGAAGTGAACGTTCAATCCTCAGCACCAAGAGAAGAGAAAGAAGGAGGAGGAAAGCAAGGGAAAGAAGAGGAAAGAGAAAAAAGACAAGGTTTGTTAGTACATGCTGGGAGGCTGAGGCAGGAGGACTGCACGGCCCACAGAAAACCTCTACAGACCAGGAGTCAGAGTACTTGTCAGGGATGAAGGAGGACGCGGTGCTAGAAAATCAGACCAGCCAGAGGTGGTGGCCTGCAGGCTCAAGGTGGCCCAGGACCCATAGCCCCGTGGGGGACAGAGATCTCCCCACATCTGGGGAGCAGGATCGCCCCAACAGAAGCTGCCTGGTGCTCCAGGGCACAGGGGCAGCACAGGGAGACCAGCTCCGGGCATCGGCGGGAGAGCTGTCCAGGGCCCAGTTGCTGCTGTCCAATAGGGCTCAGGTCAGACCCCAAACGTGCGTGACCCCCGCTCACATCGGGCCCAAGATCAAAGGCGAGCAGTACACGGGACCCCGGACTTCCAGCCAGGAGTCAGCGCGGCTATCGGCTCGGAGGCTGCTGCTGGGGCCTCACAAGGGGCTCAGCGTGGACGCCATGAATCACAAGGCCCCAGGAGCTCGGGCCAACCCAGTGACCTTTACAGCAAGATAATATTACTTAAAAAGAACTTCACTGTGGAACCACCGAGATAAACAGAACCGGCTGGGGCCCGGTAGCTCCCACAAAGACAAGTGGCCTGGGAGATATACGGATCCGTGCTGCTTCTCCCCCGGACTTCTCCAGCCCCTACCAGGCCGGGCCAAGCCCAGTTCCTTCGGCGATTCCTAGATCAATAGCAAAGATGAGTCAGGTGCGGTGGCGTGCATCTGTGGTCCCAGCCCTCCGCAGGCTGAGGTAGAAGGATCCTCGTAAGTTCAAGGCCAGCCTGGACTGCATAGTGAAACCTTGTCTCTAAAGGAAGAATACAGAGCAAAAACGACGCCACACTTGGGCACTGCCCTGGTGTGAGGCCACTTTACTCTCTGTAATCTTTGTACATCCAAAGAACTGTTTCTGCCCTACCCAGTGAAATACTAGTGTTGATCTCTTGCCCACAGCTAGGAGCACACTAACTCTCTCGAAATATCACAGAGGGCTGAAAGACAGTGTGTGTGTATGTGTATGTGTATGTGCATGCTCAGAAATCCAAAACATTTTTGTTTCTTGAGACAAGTTCTCCATATGTGGGTTAGGTTGGCTTTAGACTCACTACGAGCCCAGGCTGGCCTCAGACCCCCAGCCATCCTCCTGCCTCAGCCTCCCCAGTGCTGGATAACCGCTGTGCAGCACTTAGCCTTGTCTGAAGTCTGAGCTTCTCAGACGCAGCTCTGGGGACCTGGACGGAATCCTCCATCCAAGACCTCGGATCAGCCGCTGGCCAGGCCTGGGTTCAGCGCGAGGCCAGCGCTCACGTGTGTGAGGCCGGCGCGGCCGGGGCTGGGCGCGTGCACGTTCCGCTCGGATGCACACACGCACACACGCATGCCTGCACACACTCATTCTGTGCTTCGCCGTCGTAAAACTTAAGACACTTATATGAGGGTGCAGGGTCAGGGGGCACCATCATTTCTGTTATTAATTACACCTCGTCCCTGCTCCGAGGGCCGCACTCCTCTTAGATAAAGTTACAGTTCTTTTTATTAGGAAGCCGCCAGGACCTCAGACCGGGGATTTTGGATGGAGACAAAGGAAATCACAGAGTGGGGAGGGGTCGGCTCATTTGTCCTCCGCCCAGAGCTCTGCCAGTCCCTTTCTTGGCACATTCTTCAAATAGCTCCCCCCCCACCACCAGCACAAGCCACAAGAACCAAGTCCTTGCAAGGGTCAGTCCCGAGAGGGCAGTGAAAGCAAAAGCAGGGGGGACGAGGCCGGGCGGGGTTTAAAGCTGGGAGTTCAAGTCCACATCTGCGGCACATCCACCACCTGTGGGCGCCTGAGGTAGGTGCAGCGGGCTGAGTAGGGAGGACCTCGGTCAGACAAGCAGCCCTGGGCGTATATTTGCACGTGGGAAGAGCATAAAATCCCATGTCACCTGGAAAGAGGTGAGAAACCTGTCAGGGTGAGAAGGGGCCAGAATAGAGATGACAGCCGGCCCCATGGCGCCCTCTATAATCCCGTCTTCAGGAGGCTGAGGCAGGAGGCTCTCAAGTTTGAAGCCAGCCTCGGCTACCTAATGCGATTTCATCTCAAAAATGTTTTTAAAAGACTCGAGTTCAGTAATGAGAACAATGAAGCCTGGATTCCTTGGGCAGGTTAGTAGTGCTGAGCCTCAGTTTCCCCACTTTGGAAGCCAGGAGAAATACCTCTGGAGTGACAAGGATGATGTGAAGCAATAGTGGCCTTAAAGCACCCAGGCAAACCGTCCGGAGGCCGCCCCGCCTTCCCCAAACTGAGACAACACAAAGCCGAGCCTCGGCCCGTAAATCGCGGTGCAGATATAATTTATTGTTATTAATATGGTCAGCCCTGTCCTTCCCAGGCCTCGGGCTGCAGAGACGCCTGCGCTCTGTCAGCGCGCACTCGAAGACAGGTTGTTTGGGTCTCCTCTCCTCTTGCTTCTAATCACGCTGCTCAGTTCTCCAGCTGAGGTTGACTCCAACTCCCGGCCGAGCACCTGGCCATATTTTAGCCCCTGTCCGGACGGCCGTCTGGCTTGTGTCTTCAGAGCACCCACGGGCCAATTGCTGGGTGCCAGCTGGGCTCAGATCTCGGGCCTGAGTGATTCTTTGCACGGGAGACTTCCAGGCAAGGTGTCGCCATTGCTCTTATTTCATTACTCTTTTATTTACCTCTTTCTCGGTACGGGGGATCGAACTCAGGACCTTGTGTTTGCCAGGCAGGTGTAGCGTCACTGAGCTCCATCCCGGCTTATTTATTTACTTCTTTTTCTATTTTTTGGTTTTTTGAGACAGGGTTTCACTATAGATTCCAATCTGGCCTTGAGCTCTCTATGTAGCCTAGGATTGGCTTAGACCTGGTGGCGATCCTCCTGCCTCAGCCTCCTGAGTGACACCACGCCAGCCTAGAATGTTTGCTTCATCTGACAGGAGCCTGACAGCCGGGGAAAGCATGGCCTGGTGTCTCCTGAGGTCACATAAAACTTCACCAAGTCCCAGCTGCGATTTCAAGGAATATGGAGGAGGTGGGGACGGGAGGTGGGGGCGCTGGAGCGCTGGAGGGTTTGTGTCTGCGCATTGCGATGTTTCCCAGGGCTTGAGCAAGGAACTGAGGCCTGGGGCCCCCTGGGAGTCCTGCCAAGGAACCCTTTGATCCTTCCACAGTCCGGCCTCCCCGATGTAATCCGCCCCCGAGCCCTGGTGTCCAATTTGTGATCTCCCCACAGTGTCCCCAGGCGGGCGCCAGGCTCAGAGAGGGAGCCCAGGGCCTGGCGATGCTGGCGGACCCCCCCGCTCCATGGCCAGCAGGGAGGGCGGCACAGGGAGGAGGGAGGAGCTGCTGCCCGACTCTTCGAGGCGCGGTGGCATCGTGGCCTGGGGTGTGCGCCGTCTGCGTGGTCTTGTCTCTGCCTCGCGATCTCCTCTGCTGCCTGTATTTTCTCTCACTCATCTCCTCTCTTCTTCTCTCTTTCCCTTTCATTCCTCTTCCAATTCTTCAGCTATCTGTCTTTCTCTCTTTTCTCTGTCTCTGTCTGTCTCTAATCAGCCCCCGTGTCTCTTTCTTCCCAAGGACCTATCACCTCTTCTTCTTTCTCTCACAGCACCAGGAAAGCCCGAGCATTCCGATGAAGGGCTTAGAGACAGAGGCTGCAGAAATCAGATGCCGGAAGCAGTGACATACACCTGGAATCCCAGTAGGCTGGAAGGCTGAGGCAGGAGGATTGCAAATTTGAGCCCCGCCTGGGCAATTTAGCGGCTTGTGGAAACCTTAAAAATAAAAAGACCTGGGCATGGTAGAAGCATATGCTTGTAATCTCAACACTTGGGAGGCTGAGGCAGGAGAACTGTCACTATTTTGAAACCAGCCAGCCCTCTAGAGTGAGTTTAAGAGTTGTCAAAATTAGATAGCAAGCCCTGGTCTCAAAAAAGCAATAAATAAATAAACAGGACTGGGATGTAGCTCGGTGCAGTGGCCTTGGGTTCAAATCCTGGTACCACACACAAAAAATGGGCCAATCCTGGTACATCATGGAGGTCCAGACAAGCCCCACCCCAGGGCAGCACCAAGATTTCTCTCTAGAAACCTGGTCGATGCTGTTTTCCTCTTGGGAAATAGTGTCCACTTAGCTCTTTTTAAAGCAAATCTGGCCTTCGGGGTAGGTTTCTGCCTTCAACTCTCCGGACACTGGATCTCTGTGAAACAGTTCTTCACCCCGAACTCTCCCAAAGGACCATCTGTGTCACCCCCTGCCCACTCCCGACAGAGGCGGAAGCTGAAACGGCCTCGAGAGAGGTCGGATCTTCCTTTGAAAAGGGTCTGGAGCACAATGAGTTGGTCCCACACCCACCGCATTTGGCCCTGAAAGAAGCGGCTGGGATTCACGCACCCCAGGCCGAGGGCGAGGGACTCCCCCCCTAAGGCGCGGACTGTGAAGGAGAAAACAGGTTCTAGGATCGGGAAACTGGGCATGAACTCCATCCATCAACGCAGAGACGTCCCGAGGCCTCCGGGTGTCTGGTCACCTCCCCGAGACCCCGCCCCGTCCTCGGAAGACACGGCGTGATTAATGTCACCTGTGACCACCCCGTCTCCAGGCGAGCCCCCCCCCCCAAGCCAGCAGCAAGAAACAAATTAGATCCAAAGACGAGGGTCCGAGTCAGAGCGGAGGGGCCTGGGCTGTCACCGCGGGAGACGGAGACCAGACCAGAGGGGCGGGGCGGGGGAGGGGCGCTCGCCGGCCCAGCAGCCTGCGTCTTGGAGGGTGTTTTTCTTTCCTTTTTGCTTCTTTTGGTGTAAAAATAATTGCTCCGCTCCTGTTTCTCTTGATTCTGCCCTGGGCAGGGAGGAAAAGGGTGGGTGTTAATCAGAGCTTATTTGATTCTCTAAAAGTTGGGCTGTCACACACACACACACACACACACACACACACACACACACACACACACACACACGGTTTTTGTCCCTGCTCCTAGTCATCTCCAGAATTATGAGCCGTGCAGTGGGCTTGGTCTCTCTTTAGTCTTTCTGCTCTCTCTTTTGTACCTTTTCTCTGCCCCGCCCTCTTCTCCTTTCTTCCATTTGGTCGCTCAACAAACATCCTAAGTGCTGGAGGCACATCCAGGAGCAGAGGAGGAAGGAGATAAAGTGTGTGCACTCAGTTTTGGAAAGATAACTAGCATTAGATAGCAAGGTTTCTCATTTCCTCGTTTTTTTTTTTTTTAATATCCATTTCTAACTCGGGGGCAGTCCTGGCGGAGTGAAAGTGTTCTAAATCCCATTCTGCGGTTTTCTGTCTCGTTTTGTGTCTCCAGGGTCTTCCCCAGCTCCTGCCCAGAGCACTGACCCCTGTGTCTGGAAAAGACACTAACTCATCGAGACCACCTGGGACAGCAGCCAGCCACGGGCCCGCTCGTCTGTCTCGGGTCCCTGGAGATCCCTGCTGAGACGAGGACCCCCCGGCGCACACTGCATGCCTCACACCTGCTGATGTCAAGTAACAGAGAAGAAGGCTACACGGACTTCCAGCTGCACAGCACCCAAATCACAGACAGTTCTCTCACTTAAACACAAACAACTGGGCGTGGGATGTGTACCTGGAGTCCCACCCCTGGGAGGCTGAGGCAGGAGGATTGCTGCTAGTTCCGGGCCAGCCTGGGCTACGTAATGAGGTCAAGGTCAGCCTGAACTACAAAGAGAGACCTTGACTTTCTTGAATGAATTCCTTGAATGAATGAATGAATGAATGATTAGTTGGGTGCAGGAGTGCACACCTGTAATCCTAGCACTCGAGAGGCTGAGGCAGGAGGATTCCTGTCTCCGTATAACTCAGTGGTAGACCACTTGCCCAGCATGTCCAAGGCCCTAGGTTCCACCTTCAGCGCCTGTGTCCTTCCAGACAATACAGATTTCTAGCTTCCACTGAGATGAATTCAGCAGTTTATTCTAACAAGCCTCACACCTCAGACAACTGCATTAGAAATTGACTGTAGGCAAAAGGGTTTGAGAGCAAAACCAGGACTCACCGGTGTTTAAAGGAGGTCACACCGGCAGCAGTTGAGAAAAGAAAGGGGAGGCCAATTGAGGCAGAGAAGAAATGAGTGAAGAGACCACTGGGGACTGAAGTCCAGAGCTTTATAACAAGCTTACAAGCTTGAGAAACAAGGGCTTCGGGGACTCACACAGGTCTGAGTGTGGTGTCGTAGAACTGGCGGGGACTTCCGGGAGGTTAATCGGTCTTTCCCATTTCTCACCCTATCACGGAAAAAAGCGTTGTTAAAATCAGGGAAATGTCAGATGCAGTGTTGCATACCTGTATTCGCAGCACTCTGGAGGCTGAAGCAGGACAATCCAAGTTCAAGCTGATCCTGAACTATTTATTTATTAGCGTTTTGAGACAAGGTCTCACTGTGTAGTTCAGACTGGCCTTGAATTCACCATGTAGCCCAGGCTGGCCTTCAACTCACAGCAATCCTCCTGCCTCAGCCTCCCTAGTGCAGGAATTATAGGCTTTTCCCACCATGCCCAGCTTCCTAAGCAATTTAGACAGACTCTGCCTCATTTTTTTTAAAAAGGGCTTGGAATGTAAGTCAGTGTGAAGGCCACTGGGTCCGATTGCCAGTTCTGGGGACAAACAAATGAAATAGAATGAGAAATTAGTAGTGGAAAGTTAGAACGAGCTTGGGGAAAGGTACATGAAAGAGGGAAAAGAAAGTTTGATCCTTCTTTTCTTCCCTCCCGCCAGCTCTGAAGGCCCCTCGGTGGCCCCTAGCCCTGATTCCGGCAGCAGCGCCCTCACGAGCGAGCAGTGCAGAGGAGCCAGGCTTTTGCGAGGGTCTGCCTGTGGCTGCGAGGCTCTGGCTGCTGTCTCTGTGGTTTTATTTCTGCTTGACGGTGTGATATAAACTGTCCTGTTACACGCAGGACGCTGGGCCCCAGAGCAGGGACAGAAGCAGGAGCGGCACCCGTGTGTGCATCTACACCCACACGCTCTCTGTTACCGGGGAGAGTTAAAAGCCTGACTTCCAGAGGGGTGTGGTAGCCAGCGCTCGGGAAGCTGAGGCAGGAGGATTGCTGTGAGACTGTTCGAGATCAGCCTGGGATACATAGTGAGACCCTGTCTCAAAATTAATGAATTAATTAAAATCAAAGCTTGGGTTCAGTGTTGGCCTACCTGGCTTTGAGCTGTTACCACAGGAGCTGGAGCAAGTGCCGTTACCTCCCTGGGCCTCACTTGCCACATCTGCAGCCCGGGACTCCTGCTCTGTGTGTCCGAGGCTCACAGCTATTGTGGTCCTGGAGCCCTTGCTGTGAGAGCTAAGCACAGTCGGGGCGGGGGGTGTGCACCCCGCAGAGGGCTGGGGTGCTCATTGCAAAGCCCAGGGAAGCGGAGCTAGGGGCCAGGGTGCGGCTGGGGTTAGCGGGGCCGGAACCCCAGCTCTGGCTGCCCGCGTCCATGGAGGGAGCTGGGGTGCCGAAGGGCCGGGTCTGCACTCTGGGAATCCCGGACTCTGCCCGGCCACACAGATGGCAGATGTTATACACGCGTGTGCGGTGGGAGGTGTCTGGCCCGGGCACACTTGAGTCCCCGAAGCTGCCCAGGGCCCATCCCCTGTGAAGTGCCATTGAGGGCCAGCTGGACAGCACATGAGCAGACCTGCTCCTGCCCTGGCCGGGTGAGATTTTAAATCAGGGGGCTGAGATGTGCCAGGATGAAAAGCCTCTCAGAAAAGAGCAGGCATCCTGTCACAAACTGCCGTCTGTCCACCCCGCACGAGGCTCACTGGGGTGTGGGTGTGATCCCCGCCCTGCCTGGACCCCTCCCCACTGCCCCGGCCCTCCTGGCCCTCAGCAGCAGGAAGCCTGTCCCCCATGCCCGGCGCCCTCCCGGCCCACCCGGCCTCCCCACAAGCAAGCGCAGGGGGACAAAGTGGACGAAGGTCAGAGTGCAGCTGCCCCCAGCCTTCGGTCCATGGAGGGGACAGACACCTGTCACTGCTCTCCAAAACCCACAGCGCAGAGGCCGGGCAGGGGCACCTTCCACCGGACGCCATGCCTGCCTCTGCGAGCCTCCTCAGGATGGTTCAAAGTCCGTCTACACAGCCTCGTGCAGCAGAGAGCAGGTCAGAGCCAGGATGTAGTAAGTGCTCAATAAATGCCAGCCAGCCCCGTTGTTTTTCTGACCGGCCCCACCTCCTCCCTGTCTTCTCCTACCCGCGTGCCAAACTCCACACCCATTCCCGATACTAGCTCTGCGCACGGGCTAGGAGAGGCTCTGTCCACAGTGCCCCTGGCTGGCCGCCCAAAGCCAAGGCCGGGCACCCTGTGGAGGCCACCTTTGAAGTCACTGCCTGTGTCATGCTGCCCTCCTGCCTTCTGCTTCGGTCCAGGGCGGCCTTGGGGCCCCACGCTCAGGGCTTCTTTCCTCTGACTCAGGCGGGAGCTGGGACCACAGAGGGATGGATGTCTGCCTCGGCCTTACTCTTGCAAGCTATTCAACTTCAGGAAAGTTCCCCAACCTCTCTGGGCCTCAGTGTTTCTATCATCACGGCACAAAGACGGGTGAGCAGACAGCTGGCATGGCCAGGTGCTGGCACAGCTGTGTCACCTGAGCACTGCTCCGGAGGCTGAGGGGGGAGGAAGGATATGAGTATGAGGCCGGTCTGAGCTACAGAGCAAACCGTCTCTCTCACACACACACACACATATATAAGCACATACACATGCACACACGCGTACACACTCACACTCACACTCAAGCTCAGTGATGGTGTATCTTCAACCTGACGCTCACCACTGGGCACAGGGAAAGCACCAGCACACACCAGCTCTACCTCCCTGGTCCACGTCTTCACTCCCACCTCCCTGGACGACCCCCTGGCTTCCCAGACACCGGCTGCAGGCTCTTTGGGGGAAAGCAGGACCTTCTCACAACACGCACACCTGAGTGCCCGCAGGTGGTGCGCTCTTGAGAAGACTCCATGCCAGCTCTGGGAAGGAGGTTTCTGTAAATCACTCCAACTCTAGTCTCAAATATGCTGCTACAGCTTTCAGCCCCACCTGAGGGACCCCAGATCTTAGAGCCTCAGGGCTGGAGAGCCCCAGAGGCCTGGCCTGCCGCACGCACACTCCACCCACTGCCTCCTGCTTCCGACCCTCCTCAAATTCTTGTCTTCTTTTTGGAGAGAAGGGGTTACTGGAGAGTGAACCCAGGTCCTTCACACGGCTGCATCCACAGCCCTTTTCATTTTTAAAGTTTGGAACAGGTTTCCCTGAGTGATTATACTGTCCAGGAATCGTCTGACTTCGCGATCTTCCTGTCTCAGCTTCCCGGAGTGTTGGGATTCCAGGCGCTGCTTTCTGTCACTTTTTCTTTTTTTGACAGGGGAGGAGTGCTGAGACAGAGTCCCACCACCCAGCTCTGGCTGGCCTTGAGCTCACTTTGTAGGCCAGGCTAGCTTTGGACTCTCAGCAATCCTCCTGCCTCAGCCTCCCGAGTGCTGGGATTACAGTATCCACCACCACACCCCACTCTGGAGATTTCTTAACCAAAGCCTCATCATCTAGTTGCAAGAGACTAGGGCCTTCCCACTCTGAAGCCTGCCCCTAGATTCCCCGTTATCAGTGAGTCTCGGCGGCCACTCACCTGCAGCCTGGGGTGCCACCCGGGTACAGCGCTGGCCCACGGGCACTAGGCCCTGGGCACCACCCCTAGCGCTGCACAAACCAACACAAACCAAACCGGATTTCTGGGCCCTGCCCCAGGGCCCCTCCCTCCGAAGGCCTTCCTCGGGCTGAGACTGACATTTCTGACAGGTTCCTGACCTGTCCCAGTGACTGCTGGGTAAGTGGCAGGTCTCTCCCCAGGCTGCCCTTTCACAACAAGGTCTGTTATGAGCCTTCCGGGCCCTTGAGCCCCCCTAAAGGTTAGGACACAAGGCCTCCAGCTACATACCGTAGGTGCTTACTAAATAGCTGGGTTTAATCATAGAAGCTAAAATATGTCACTGGATTCAGCCGGGTGTGGTGGCACACGCCTATGGTCCCAGTACTCTGAAAGGCTGAGGCAGAAGGATCTCCAAGAATTCAAGGCCTTTCTTTGAAAAAAAAAAAAATATTGCTAAGACTTACAGATGTCTTTTTTTTTAGACAGGATCTCACTTTATAGTTCAGTCTGGTCCTGAACTCAGCCACCAACTCAGTAATCCTGTCTCTGTTTCCCAAGTGCTGGGATTACAGGCGTGAGCCATCACGTCCGGCACTGTGGTATGTGGTACTGATTGCTGCTGGGTGTGAGTCACCACACCAAGCATTAGTATGTGGTTACCGGGGATTGAACTGGGCCCTTGTGCTTGCAAGGCAGGTGCCAGAACCACCGAGCTAAATCCCCAGCTCCAGGTTTATAGATGTCTTGTACGTCCCTGGGGCTTTTCTGGGCTTCTGGAGGGTAATGGTTCGGTTAATGCTGGAGATACTGTGGACGCTGAGATCCCCATCTTGCCAAGGACCAGAGCAGAAGGGGTCGGTCAGCACTGGACAGGGGAGGACACCCAGGGACCCGCACAGAAGCCAAGGACTGCTCAGCACTCAGCAACTTCTCTCTCTCCTTCTCAGAACCCAGGGCAAACCAAGGTCAAAGCGTGGTCACAGGAGACAGGGTTTGGTGGCAGGTGATGCCAGAAAGGGGCAGGACTGCTGTCCTGTACCGTCGCAGCTTCACCTGGGAGAAAGATGTCACCTGCACGAGGGGCGGGGCAGATGCTCTAGGTGGAGGGGACACGTGTCCCCGGAGAGGCGGCACCTCGCGGTCAGTTAAACAACCAACTATAGAGGACAAGCCCTGCAGGTCATGGGGGGATCAGAGGGTCCAATGTCCCCACGACATCTCGTCTCGGTTGTGTACACACCACTGTGTCCCAGGCCACATCATAAAAAGATTTACAAGACCATGTTAAACTGGCAGTAAAAACAATTAACTTTAATGGCACCTCAGGTGGGCAGCGGTTGGCTTGGAGGGGCCGCTGCTCCTTCCTCAGCCGACCTGAAGCCAGGTAAGGGAGGGGACCCACTGGGGTGCAGCCGGCCCTTTGGGCCTCTCCTCTGTCCATTTGGGAGGTCAGAGGTTCAAGGTAAAAGTGCAAAGTGGGCTGGACAGGGTCCAGAGGAGAGGCCCAGTCCTGCTTGACAGCTCCTAGCCAAGCGATCTTGAGCAACCCTTGTTCATCTCTGTGACCTGTGTTCTGGTCTGTTAAATGCGGTTATTTGTTTTGCTTTGTTTTGTTTTGAAAGGGTCTCACTGTGTAACTCAGGCTGGGCTCTGCCTGGTAGATCCTCCTGTTTCAGCCTCCTAAGGGCTGAGATTACAGGCGTGCAGTGCTACGCCCAGCTGGGAATATTTTTTTAAGGCAGCTTTTCTCTGGATTGTGAAGATTCTAAATGATAGGAACTTGGAAGCCCCTCCCACTCTGCCTGGTACGTAAGTATTTTATTTAGTGCGTATATATGTTTAATAAATGCCCATTTACGGAGTACTGGGGACTCCCCAGGTGTAAAACGAGGTGGAGAGACCAGGCTTATGCAAAGGCCACAGCCATCTCTCAGACGCCTGCCTTGGCCAGCACCACTTAAATGTCGGTTTCCTGCTGAAATTGACCCCCTTGTCCAGCCCCTGACCCCGGAAGCGACCCCTTGCTCCGGCAGGCTGCAGCCCCGGGCTTTGAAAGCGACCTGGACTTCTGGAGCGCGGTGAGGAAATGAGCAGCCAGGCTGTCGGGCAGGGTCTGCGCCTCCAGCCTGTGCCCCTGGTTCTGCAGGACGTCGCGGCCTGCAGACCATCAGCACGGGAAGGCCTCGGTGCGCGCTCTCGGGAAGGCCTCGGTGTGCCTCTGTGTGTGGCCAGCTGGGGCGCAGCCCTGCAGACGGCCCTGTGACGACACAGTCACCTCCCCTCCTCCTTCCTCAGATACGCACAGTCGGACAGACTCCATGACGCCCCGCACACCCCAACTCTCCCCAGGCCCTTGGCTCCCAGAGAAGTTCATCAGCAGCCATTTGATCTGGACCCATCTTCCCCAAGATATTTCACTTGGCTCCTCGCGGTCAGTTAAACAGCCAACTGTAGAGGACGACAGGCTGACCGGACCCCGGAGAGTCGGGGGTGTGAACTCGGGTGGCCGTGGTGGGAGGCTGAGGCAAGAGAATTCCAAGTCCAAGCTTAGCTTCAATAACTCAGCAAGACCCAGTCTCAAAAGCCACCAGACCAGCTGGCACGTGTGGCTTCGTTATCGGTGGTCACTGAGTCAAGGGCTATTGTTATATATTTATATATCAGATACACATTTTCTTTTTTTCTCTTATCTTCTTTTTTTTTTCCAATACTAGGCATTGAACCCTGGGCCTTCACACTGAGCTATATCCCCAGCCATTTTTCATTTGCTTAATTCCTGAATTCTGAGGTAATAACTAAGTTGAATAGGTTGAGTTTGAATTTGAAATCCTCCTGCCTCAGCCTCCCAGAGTGCTGGGATTAATGGCTGCAGCGTTCCCGGGTGGCTTCTCCACTGAGTCCACCTCCATTTCCACGCCAGGTGATGCTAAAGCTAGGTCAGCTTCAGGTTCACTGGGTTCTCTTGGGACATTTGCTCCCTGGTGCCGGATTCTGGGAGATTCCTACCTGGAGTCTGGCCACCTTTCTGCAGGGGGAGACTGTGGAATGCGCCAGTCCACAGCCACAGCCTGGAGCTCAGCCACAAGCGCAGTGGCTGGTTATGAAACTATAGATGTCTGTTGAATGTCTTTTACCAATCTGAGCCTGAGTTTCCCGTTTACAGCACCTTCTGCAGTAAATCCTGGGCACAGAGCTGCATGCCTGTCATGGCAGCCACTCAGGAGGCTGAGGCAGGAGGATGGCAAGCTGAAACCAGTCCTGAGACCTTGGTGAGACATTGTCTCAAAATTTTAAAACAGTTTTACCAAGGGCTAGCGTCTACCTTCAATACCCAAAACTAAACAAATACAGCAGATGGTCAGAGGGCTAGGCTCATCGGTGCACGGACACCTCCTCCCTGTGGGCCTTCTCTCTCCCAGAGAATTTGCCTCCGGAGAGCAAGTGAGACTGCAAGAGTAAATCCCAAACATTCAAAATGAAACAGTGTAGCAAAAGTCTCCACCTCCCTTGCTTCCTTCTTAACCAACAATGGTTCAGTTATTCAAATGGAACGAGAAACCCTCAGGCCACACAGACGGAAAGAGTGAAACTGAGCAAGAGAGCTAAGAGCCAGGGGGGACTAGAGGCTGAGGCAGGGCGCTCCCCCGAATCAAAAGAAGGAAGTAGGTCATGGAGACGAGGTTCGGGGTCTGACGCTCCAACAGAGCCAAGGTGGCGATGAGGTCCCAGACTCCCCTCCCTGCAGCAGACAGACACTGGAGCGAAGTGGGGGAAAGCATGCTGCAGAGCTGGAAAATGAGTTGCCAGTTTGAAGTGAGAAGGCCGGGCGTGCTCTGTGTGTTCACTTACTCCATGAGTCCTTTGAAAAGCCACAAAAGGCTTGTGGAGCTTATATTTTATTTTATGTATGTATGTATGTTTGTATGTATGTATTTTGAGACAAGGTAGCCCAGGCTGGCCTTGAACTGACAGCAATCCTCCTGCCTCTGCCTCCCGACTGCTGGGATTACAGACGTGAGTCACCACGCCCGGCATTGTTGGATGTGGTTACCCGGAATTGAACTCGGGACCTTGCACTTGCAAAACAAGTGCGGGAACCACTGAGCTATATCCCTGGCTTGAGTTTATATTTTAATAGGGAGAGAAATAGGACAGATCAAACCATCAGAGAGAAGGGAGGTAAATGCTGGCTACAGGGCAGCAAGTGGCCTGGGTAGGGAACAGCTCACGCCTGGTGCGCAGGAGAGCCTGGGTTCCGAGGTCAACACAGAAAAAGAGGCAGTGGGCGCCAGGAAGTGTGAAGGAAGAAACGAAAACAAGAGCAAGCTAGCCAGGCAGTGACACACGCCTGTAACTCCAGCCCTCTGGGAGGCTGAGGCAGAAGAATCTCAAGAGTAATGTTGGGTCACTCAGAGGCTGAGGTACCAGGCTTTAGTGGGCGCTCTCACTGCACACTTGAGTGCCCCCTCTCTGCCCTCTCCTGCAAAAAGGACTTCCCCCGGGGACCTTCAGTTGCAGTTAGTGACCCAGGTACAAGAGTCAACAGATTGCGGCCGACTAGAGAAGGAGCACTGCCTAGCCCTGTCTCTTGCACACACACACACACACACACACACACACACACACACACACACATACACACACACACACCCACCAGCAGCTGTAGTCACCACACCAGCCTCAGAGCCTGGCTCCTAGACACCCACATCATGTCGCAAAGCAGCTCTGAGCGGCCACAGACCATAGGGTGCATGAGACATAGCAGGAAATGGCAAAGTTGTTGGCACACACCTCTGGTCCCAGCCCTCAGGAGGCTGAGGCAGGGCGGTTGTCACAAGTTAAAGGCCAGGCTGGGCTACAGGGTGAGACCCTTTCTCAAAAACAAGCAAACAAAACAATATCCTCTACTCCACAGGTGAGAAGTCTGAGACCCAGAGAGGCCCACGGAACCCCGAAGTCGCAGAGCCGGGAACCAACAGGATCCACGCTGAGGATCGAAAGCACCTCTTCTAGAACAAGGCTGTGCAGGGGGAGGCGGCGGCTGCGCAGGGCGGGGACACGCGCTCCACATTCTTCCCCAAGTGCAACAGCAGCTCTCTCGAGCCTATCTGGGCGCTGACAGAAGTGAGTGCTGGGCGCGGGCCGGGGACACACGGCAGTTCCAGGAATGTCCAGCACCCTCTGGACACATGCCCAGGCGTCCTTCTGGGTGGAAAAGTCCACCAGTCCCCGCACTGCTCCTCCACGGGCCGGCTCCCGTGTGTACCTGACACCTCCCTGAGCCACTAGCCGTGGGCCCCACGGAGCCCGGTTCCTTTCATCTGCGGATCAAGCGAAGCTCAGAGAGGTGGCACGACTTCCCGGGGCCACACAGCTCCCAGGTCCCCGTGCCTGTCCGCTCTGTCCTTCTCTTTAAGTGCTTAATCTTCAAGAAGTCACAGTTTGAGGTGCTTTGCCAATGGGCTGTCACAGTCAGACAAGTGCCTCAGTTTCCCCACCATCTCCCGCCCCGTGTCCCAGGTGTGCCATCCACACTAATGAGTTAACCTCCGGTGAGACATAAGAACAGAGAATTACCCTCCGTAGCCTTCTGGGAGACTTTTGTCAGAGGGCAGGTGAAGAACGACATCCTCTGCTCCCCACGGGCAGAGATGCAGGGTCTCCCACCAGCTCCCGGAGGCCCCAAGAGACACCCGGGGCGCTCCCAGCCTAGAGACCTGTCTTTTCCACACCCTGGTTGCTCTCCAAATGGATCCAACCCCCCTGGGCCCGGTGGGACCCTCCCTCCCCAGCCGCAGCCCCCACCTCCTGGGGAGCAGGGCTTGAAGCGCTAAGCCAGCTCCACGGAATTCCTGGGTAAATACCGGCCCAGCCAGATTTATCGACTTTTAATGTCTCCTTTCTCCTTCCATTAGCCTTTCCCTCGTCTCTCTATCTCTTCATCTCCCTTCTCCCCACTTACACGCTGTAACCCCAGGTTAGGTATTTGCCCATTAGCCCCGCACTGAGGTCTGAGCACTACAGGACCGTGGGCTCCCCCACCCCGCGGGAATGGTTACCTCTCCTTACCTTTTCCTGGACATCTTGCTCCTGTCTTCTGAGAGCTTCTTAGCAGAGTCCTTGGCTGCTGGCGGAGTGGCCCCCTCCATGCGGGTGGCACCCCTGGGAGCCCCTCTCTCTCCTTTCCGGTTAGCCCATGCCTGCTGCCAAACACCGTCCTGCCCCAGTTGGCTAGGTTGCTCCTCCTGTGCCCAAGTCATCCTCCTTTGGTCACCACGCCAGGCAAAAGCCACAGACATCTCACAGTGGCACTGGCCTGGCTGAGTCCAACCCTGACGCTACTGCTGCCTTGGTCTGGGACCTTGGCTAAGTGACTCAACCTTGCCAGGCCTTAGTTTCTAGATCTGTAAAATGGGATGGCAATGGTCAATGTGACGTTGTGACATTGTGACATGGATCGGGGCCAAACACGCAGTGCCATGTTGGCATTTGCACCAATCTCACCACCAGCCAGGTACCTGATCACTTCCCTGGCTGGCACCACCGCCTCCGAAGACTTCCGGCCCCTGCCCGTCTCCCTGTGCTCCACTTTCTGTGCTGTTAGCATCCTGCCACCTGCATCGTCACCCGGTGATCCCGGCTCGTCTCTCCCTTAAGAGCCACCCTCCATACCCTGCCAGCCAGGGACCCGCAGCCAGAGATCTTCCAGGGTGCAGGGGCTAACTGGAAGAGTCTGGATGACTTCACCAACAGGGACAGGACGCAAAAAAGAAACCCGATCTTACTTTCTCTCCTTTCTCTGTCCTCCCCACCCTCACTGCTGGCTACAAATTTTTCTGTTTCAGGTCTTAGTCTCCCTGTCTCTCTCTGTCTCTCATATTTTTCTCTCTGTCTGTCTCCCTGGCAATCTTGGGGATGGCACTCCCTGGTAATCTTGGGGATTACACCAACGTACGACCCCTGAGCTGCGCCCCAGCCGATTCTCTTTCTAGAACCTTGGACCCTTGACTTACGAACTCCATCGCAAGGGCTAGTTGTAAGTCACGTCGGAGAAGTGAAAGCCCAGGCTCCTCTGTACAGCCTTCAAAGTCCCCCTGTGCACAGGCAGACCCCAGAGTCCTTAGGGAGACGCTGGCCTGGGACTTCTCAGTTACCCCATGGAGAGGGTGCTGTGGTGGGTCCCTGATGGATTCAGTCTGTGTCTGAGACCATCTGGAGACACAAGAGCCCACCATTTGAGCTGTAACTCAAGACTTTGGTCATAAGTTAAAACTAAATATTCCGATTATAACCCAAGTTGTTTATATGTCAGACCAGTCGTAACTCAAGGTCCACTGTAGCCTCTTGGGGAATCAGAGCTGTTGATGCCAGAGCTTACTGCTTCTAAGCTAAAGAGACTGCTCTCCACTTTTTCATGCAGTGATGTGTGTGGGAAGTGATGGCACTAGGTACTGCGGATGCAGAGGTGGACAGACATCCTAGAGGGAGACAGACAGAGCCCAAGTGGGCAGTGGTGCCAGGGGCAGTGCTGATCGGTGCCACCGCAGGAGCCCGTCTGCAAGGGCCTTGCAGGGATGTGAGCCATGAGCAGCACCTCCAGGGTGCGCAGGTGCGAGGTGGGAGGAGCCCCGAACCGGCATCCGGTGCTCAGTGCCACAGAAGCAGAGACAGAGTCAGAGAGCCCTGCACCAGTCAGCTGACGCTGCGAAACAAACAGCCACAAAGCCTCCGTCTTGCAACAAGCAGCCTTTGTTTCTCGTGTGGCCCTGGCTGGGTGAGCTTGGGTGGGCTCGGTCAGGCTGCTCTTGTGCCAGCCGGGAGCGGGCAGAGCTCCACTCCTTGCTGCTTAGGTTCAGAGCTATATTGAGGTCCTTTCAGTCGGCACTGACCGGTCGATCCAGATCACTCAGCCAAGTCTCAAGTCGGCAGGCACCCTGACCTCTCAAGACTAGAGTCACCAAGGCACAGGCAGCGGGCAAGAACACAGGGCATAGATTTGGGGGCCGGCCCCATTTACCAAGGGAAAAGCAGCGAGACTGGTAATCAGAGACCAGTTGAAGCGCAGAAAAGGGAAGGAGGCGGGGCCTGCAGGGCCGCCCCTTGTCTATTCACATATTTTTTGAACTTTCTCTTAATAGCAATGGAAAGCTCTTGGAAATATCCAGCCTGGTGATAGAACATAATTTGATTTGGATTTTTAAAACGATCCTCTGGATGCTATAAAGAAACAGAATAGAAAAAGTAAAAAACAAAAACAACAAAAAACCTACAGTCCTATAGGTTTCCACCTTTGGGTGCCTTTGAACCTGTGAGTGTGTGATTGTGTGTGTGTCTGTGCCTTCGTGTTTACACACCTGATCTCCCTGGGCACCTTAACGGTTACCTCTCCACTCTTAAGAACAGGTGATCTGTGCATCAGGCGCAAGGATAACCGCTTATTACATCAAACTCCCCAAGATCCGCATTCTTCCACGCTGGAGAGCTGGAGAATTTTCATATGTTTTACAAACGTCAATTAATTTCACTCCTAAGAGGTGTTTTTTCTTATTGTCATAATTACTGTAATAATAATAGCAGCATCTTCCCGACCTTCTGCACGTTCAAGTTTCCCTGGATTTTATCCAAGGGCCCCCAGGAGGTAAGGGGTTTTGATTTCATTAGGGTGGGTGCTGAGAAGTAGGGAGATTATCTGGCTGGCTTTGCCCTGAGGTTGGTTATCATTTTTCTTCACCATGAAAGCCTCGAGCTCTTCTGCCATCTTACCCGTCTGTCCTTGTCACAAGATTCCAGTCAGCGAGTCCAAGGGTTATTCTGTTTTTCTAGAATCGCTGGGGCTGCCTTCAGAGTAGGGTTCCGAATGGCTCCACAACCAAATCCCCTCCCTCTGGACCCTACCTACTTGGCCTGAAAGCATTCCAGGCCTTCAGTTAAGCAGCCAGAAAAACCTGTTTTCCAGCAGAATCTTGCCATTTTCCACAGATATGCGGAGAGAGGAGATATGTGATCTGAGGAGCCCCAGACTCCCGAGCCGGGTACAACACAGCCCTCTTCTCCATAGTCCAGGCTGCCACGGCCACCACGGGGCCGGGAAGAAAGATGCTGTGTAGCCAGGCCCGAGAAAAAAGGCGGGCCCAGGGGGACTGCAGTTTGCAGAGCTGGGGAAACTACAGCCACTTTACTTCTCTGCTGTCAGCCTTTTTGAACGAAACAGTGAGATTAACAGCCTTTCACTGCCATCGCAAATGGATTGGACCCACCAGGCCAGCAGACAGCGCTGACCATGGAGTCCGCCGGAGAAGGCTGGTTTTTAAGATTCGTCCGACAGCCAGGGTGCACTAAAGCGGCAGTCGTGGCTGGAGCAGAGGAAGAAGCATCGTGTGGGAAGCTCCAGGGGCCAGCGCCGCTCAGCGCGGCCGAAGTGCTGACGCTTGTAAGGTGGACACAGTGGTGTGCAGCAGCCCCTGCTCAGCCTGCCTGTTTCTGCCCATTTAGCAAGACCGGCTGCAGTGTAGGCAGAAGTCCGGAGGTCCAGTTGATGGGGCACTGAATTCATTATTGATAAAGGAAGAAGCGGAAATGGCTCGAGGTCTATACAGCAGATATTTGTAATTTAACTAGAGAACCTATGGCACGGACCATCTCAGCCTGGAGAACCCATTTTGTCTAATTTCACTTCTCATTTTAATGCTATTTTATTTTTTGAGACAGAGTTTCACTATGCAGTTCAGGCTGGCCTGGAACTCACAGTGATCCTCCTGCCTCTGCCCACTGAGTGCTGGGATTACAAACATGTGCCACCACACCCACTGTCTCTCTTTTTACCAAAAAAAAATAGATTTCAAGCTTAGGATGTAGGTCAGTGGCTAGCACGTATGTAGATTCAGTCCCCAGTAATAATAATAATAATAATAATAATAATAATAATGTGTTAATTATAGAATTCAATATAAAGCCAGGTGTGGTGGCACACACCTGTAATCTCAGCACGCAAGAGGCTAAGGCAGGAGGATTTCTATGAGTTCAAAGCCAGCCTGGGCTACATAGTGAGTTCAAGGTTAGCCTGAACTGCATAGTGAGACCCTATCTCAAAAAAATAAATAAATAAAGACATAAAATTTAGTATGAACTATTAAAATATATCTCCACTAAACAAATTTGCCATAAAAATAAGTCTTTTAAAGAAAAACAATAGTTTCTTTGACCTGAAGAACGCAGTTCAAAAAACAAAAGAGTTTCTGGGGACAGAGTTCAGGGGTAGATCATTTACTGGGTATGCCTGAGGCCCTGGGTTCCACCCCCAGGGTTGCAAAGAATTTTTTAAATAAAGGAAAAAGAAAATGATGCCTATCTCCTGGCCGCTCTCCACCTTGGTGGGAGGGTGAGGGGTCTGCACCCCTGTGGCTCTGGAACCCGGATCCAGCAGTCTCAGGGGCTCCAGGGGGAGGGGAGGTGGAGGCTTCAGCTGGGAAGGACCCCCCAGCTGCGCATGCGTCCTCACCCTGTGTGCTTAAATTGTGTGTGTGTGTGTGTGTGTGTGTGTGTGTGTGTGTGTGTGTGTGTTCCTCCTCCTCCTCCTCCCTAAACAAGTGATTAACGCCTCGCACCTCCTCCGCAGAAAGCCAGGCCCCCCCCACCCCCCAGATTCCGCAGCCCTAATTCTGCTGTTAACTCTCCCTGGGGCGGGGATGAGGCGAAAATCCCCTCCCTCCTGCAGGCGATGTAGTTTGTTTAAAGTCTCCGGCAGAAGAATGGCCTCTCCTCCCCAGCGCTGGAAGGGAGCAAGGCCTTTAAAATTAAAAGTGAAAAAAAAAAAAAAAGAAGAAGAAGAAGAAATGCATTAAGTTCCAAGGGGAGGTTTCCCCGTCTCCCCTAGGTAAATATCATCGCTCAGACCCCCCCCCGATGGTCACGCTGGGCCTGAAGTCTCCTCGGATTCTCCCGGAGCTGGACACGGGAGGTCAGACCGCAGGAACCTCTGGGCTGGGCTTGGCAGGGGGCCCTGGCTGGTCTCGGCTTTCAGGGACCCGGGAGGAGTGGGTGCCCCGCCGACCATAGTCCCTGTCTGGACCAACAGGCCCTGCTGCAGGAAAGAAGGTCTGTGCGCATCTGTTCTGTAAGGTTATCCTTTTTCAATTTCCATCTTCACACAGTTTAATATACACAGTATGTCAGTGCAGCAGAAGAGCTGCATAACTCAGAAACGCAAAACGCGTGGGTGACAGAGACTGTCCCGAGCCTCAGCTCGAAGCGTGTGGTGCCCTCGTAGACCACGGGGAGAAGTCAGTCGAACTGGGGAAGAAGAAGTGGGGCCGGCATGGCCTGTGACTCCAGCTATTTAGGAAGTTGGGCAATTTAGCAAGACTTAACTTAAAATATTTTTTAAAAGAGAGGAGGGGGATAGAGCTTAGCTAATAATGATCATGGTGGTGAGGATGTTAAGACAGCGGTGAGCAGCCCCAATAGTCACCCAAGACTGAACCGCCAAGGAAGGAGAAAGGATCTTGTGCACGACCTGTGTATCACAGGAAGCCCCAGCCAGCATCATCCTTCAAATCCTTCTTTATGACCAATGCATTGGACACTTGAATCAGTGTTTCCATTTTAACTGTTTCTTTTAAGTAAAAGGAAAACAGAGGGAGATCTAAGAGGCATACAAGCAGATACAATGTGAGCAAATTGTGTCACTTTTTTGGGTTGTTTTTCTGAGAAGAAACCTAGGGCCTTTACACTGACCTATTTCCCCAGCCACCCTTGTCTTTTAAAATAGGCTCTCATAGCCAGGCGTGGTGGCCCAGACCTGTCGTCTGAGCACTCAGGAGGCTGAGGCAGGAGGGTTCCTGTGACTTGAAGGTCCGCTTGTGCAACACAGGAGGTTCAAGGCCGGCCTGAACTACATAGTGAGATCCTATCTCCAAAAGAAGACCAGTGGGAGGAAGAAGAAGAGGAAAAGGAAGACGAGGAAGGGAAGGAGAAAAAGGATAGCTTCTCTTTAGGGTGCTAAGTTACCCAGGAGTGGTCTCAACCTTGCAATTTTCCTGCCTCAGCCTCCCAGAGTGCCGGGATCACAGGCGTGTACCATCGCATCTGGCTTTCTGTTTGCAGCTAGACTGGTATAAATCTAATAATAAATCTAATAATAATAATAAATCAGGGTATGTTTAGTATTACCTGACTATTCCATAAAATCTTGCAATTCATTATCTTTTGGAGATGTATGATAACTGTATGATGTACAGTTTTTAAAAGTCTTTCTAACCCTTTGAAGATAACACTAAAATATTTGGAGGAGAAACACACAGAGTCTGCATTTGCACGAACCCAACCCCTGTGCGCCGCACATGATGGCGCATGCCTGTCATCCCAGCAGCCTGGGAGGCTGAGGCAGGAGAATCACAAGTTCAAGCCCAACCTGGGCAACTCAGCCAGACCCTGTGTCAAAGTAAAGACTAATAGCAGCTGGGTGTGCAGCGTGGTGGCAGAGCAACGGCTGGGCAGGTGCAAGGCCCCAAGTTCCAGCCCCACGACTGTAGACAAACAAGCACCGAGTCCCCTGAGCCCTGGGCTGTCAGTGCCACAAGACTGGCCAACTGTTGGGAGCTACTGAAGTTGGGAGTGGACGAGGGCTCATTCCGCGGTTCCCTACTGCGAATGTCGCATTTGAAAAACTGAGAGATCCTGAACATAAATCCCCACAGCAGTGGACACTTCACCAACCCCCAGCACCAAATGCTGCCAGGGCAGGTGGTAAGGAAGAATTAGCAGGTCCACCCTGCCCAGGGTACTGGCTCCGTGCTAAGTAGTAAGATAAATTCTGTCTCGTATCACAGGCTCTCATTGTGTAGTTCAGACGGCCCTGAACTCACTGCGTAGCCCAGGTTGGCCTGGACCTCATGGCGATCTTCCTGCCTCAGCCTCCCAGAGTGATAGAATTATAGATATTCACTCACATACCACTGGCAGCACGACCACATGCTAGGGTGGAGGTCTCTGTGGACTTTGGGGAGAAAATTCCATCCAGGGACCCCTCGAACCCAAGACTGGCTCAGCCATCGCTTTGTTCTTTCCTGGACCAGCTGAAACACAGCCTCTGAAATGCTTTGTAGAGAATGGCCTTCCTGTTGCCATATCCAAAGACGGGGCCAGCTTCTGAGAATCATCAGGGGCCCTCTGGGTCCAAGAGATCAAGCAGTTCTTCTGCAGTTTGTCAGTTCAGTTTCTTACTCTGGTATCTTCCAATAAGCTTGGGGAGGTTTTTCTTGGTTTGGTTTTTTTGTTTTTTCTTTTCTTTTTTCTTTCTTTCTTTTCTTTTCTTTTCTTTCTTTCTTTTTTTTTTTTTTTTTTTTGAGATAGGATCTCACTGTGTAGCCCAGGCTGGTCTCAAACTCCAGGCAATCCTCCTGCCTCAGCCTCCCCAGTACTGGGATTATAGGTGTACGCCAGCAAGGGAAGGTGAGCATCCTGGATTGAGTCACCAGAGAAAATCACTGGCATCTCCTTGCATTTTGGGTGGGACTGGTGTCTTGGAATACAGTGTTCCTCATCTCAGTTCAAGAGAACACATCGGAATGAAGAGCTGGCAGTGGTGGTTCACACCTGTAGTCCCAGCACTCAGGAGGCTGAGGCAGGAGGGTAGATGAAAGTTCAAGGCTAGTCTGAGCTACACAGCGAGATCTCTCCCCACACGCAAAACACCACTGAAATGAACCTTGCGCACAGACCTTTCTACATTACTATCATTTCCTTGGGAAAACTTTCTGTAGTTGTAACTGACATGTCAAATATATAACTATAATTTAACAAATACTCTCAGGTATGAAAGTGAGAATCTAAATTAGAACTTTTCTGTTAGTGCTCATTATTTAACCCTCCCCTCCCCCCTTTTTTTTTTGGAGATAAGGTCTTACTTTGTAGTTCAGGCTGGCCCTGTGCTCACTCCATAGCCCAGGCGAGCCTCAAACTCACAGCAATCCTCCTGCCTCTGCCTCCCGAGTACTGGGACCACAAGTGTGAGTCTCCACACCCGGCACTGTGTTATGTGGTTACCAGGGATCGAACTCAGGACCTTACACTTGCAAGGCAGACACTGGAACCACTGAGCTCAATCCCCAGCCTTTAACACATTCTTAAAAAAGATGATTTTAGTCATCTCAGCCAAATGTGAGTTTCTTTTCCATATATATGGGAGATTATTTATTTATTTCTGGGACAGGGTCTCACTGTGTAGTTCAGGCTGACTTTGAACTCACTAGGTAGCCCAGTCTATCCTCAAACTCAGGACGACCATCCTGCCTCAGCCTCCCAAATGCTGGATTTACAAGTGTGTGCCACCACACCAGCTTTTTACGGCACAAAACCCCTGGAATAAAATTCTACCTCCTGTCATCTAGCCCTTCCAGGCCAGTCCGAGGTGAGGCCACCTGTCAGAGTGGTCAGTGGCGCCAGGCCACACCTCTTTACTTACATCACTTACAGTTTTATGGTCCCTTCTACCTCTGAGCAGAGGGGTGCACGCTTGATTTATGGTGACAATACAGTCGGCCCTTGGTGGACACAAACACCCTGATCAAAAGCATCTGAAGAAAGTTGTGTCTGTACTAAACCTGCACAGACGCTTTTTTCATGATCCCCTAAGTAATCCTCCACAGCAGTCACTTCCCTGGTATGGGCCTCGTAGGAGGTAAAATAAATAATTCAGAAATGTCACAGTAAAAGGGAGGCCGCTCAGGATGCAGCAGAGTAACAGAACCTAAGCATGGCAGGACCGACCCGTAATCCCAACACTCAGGAGGCTGAGGCAGAAAGGTTCCCTGGAGAGGCCAGCCTGGAACAGTGAGAGCCTGCCTCAAAACAAGAGCAAGCTTTTTTTTTTTTTTTTTAAGGTTTTTTGAGACAGGGTCTCACTTTGTAGTTCAGGCTGGCCCTGAGCTCCCCCTCCAACTCACATCACAGCAATCCTCCTGCCTCTGCCTCCCGAGTGCAGGGATTACAGGCGTGAGCCACCACGCCCGGCACTGTGGTGTGTGGTACTGATTGCTGCTGGGCGTGAGTCTCCATACCCAGTATGGTATATAGTTAACCGGGGAATAGAACCCTGGTCCTTGTGCTTGCAAGACAAGCACTGGAACCACAGGGCTAAATCCCCAGCCCAAGAGCAAGCTTTTTTAGTTTTTGTTTTGGTTTGGTTTTGGTTTTTTGAGACAGGGTCTCACATTGTAGTTCAGGCTGGCCCTGAGCTCACTATGTAGCTCAGGCGAGCCTCAAACTCAAAGCAATCCTCCCACCTCTGCCTCCTGAGTCAAAGAACAAGGTCTTGTTTTCCACAGGTGAAGTGGTTTGAGTAAGTGAGTTAATTATTGAATCATGGGTTCAGGAATGGAAGCATCACAGGGTACAAGTCCCCTCCCGGCCCCTTCTCAGCCAGCCCCTGTTGGTTCCCAGGCCAGGCCCCCCCTCCCCAGTCCCTCTGGCAGCCCAGCCTGTGGCCTGGAGCCTGTGCCCCCCTCCCAGACTGCACTGACTGGACAGAGACTCGGAGTTCCCGGCGTGAGTGTCAAGCGTCGCTTCTGAGAGCACTGGCTCCAGGGTCCCCGTCCTGAAGGGCTCAGCTGAGTGTGGCTTTCATCAGGCTCCCAGAGGTGGCAACAAGTCTCTGGCGGGCGCTGCCCCGGCCCACAAGCAGAGCCGGATTCCAGAGTGTCTGGGTGTTATCAGTCCCTGGCTGTCTGGCCGGTGGGGCTGGAGGGCAGGCATGAGGAGCCCGTGCAGACTTCGGGGAGACCAGCTGGGGGACAGGCAGAGGGTGTGCAGCACCCTCGAGGCCTGCAAAGCCAGCATGCTGCGGGTCTGAGGGGGCTGGGGCAGGGAGGCTGGCAGCAGTGAGGGCCGCACTGGACAGCAGGCCGGCAGGGCTGGGCAGGGTGCACCTCCAAACTACCCCAATGGCTTCCAGACAAGGAGGCACCAGGGGTCATTTCTGGAGGCTGTAAGTGTGGCAGCACTGTGGAGACCGGTGTAAATCTCTCCTTGCATTCCTGCCGGCCCGCCCAGGTTTCTGCACCTGAAGCAGGTCCCATTTAACACACACACACAGAGAAAGAGAGAGATGTGTCCGAAGAGTGCCTCACCTGCCCTCTGGGTACATTTTCCTTTCTTTTTTAGTGTTCTTTTATAACAAACTACCAGCTGTTTGTTAAAGCAAAACAAACAGAAGCCTTTTTGCAACTACAGAGGTGGGGGGGGGGGAGACAGGAAAAGAAATGCTTTGCTTCACTCCCATTAAGATGTCCCTTTTAAAATGCCTGTCCTGCTCCACAGCACCGCAAAGGGGGAGGGGAGGAGACGGGCAGGCTGTGGTTTATTTGAAGTTTTGAGTTGAGGGCCAGATTTACTTGGACCAGGCCGCTCTGGGACCTAACCTTCATCTTCCGCTGCCCCTGCCCATCTTTCCCAAGATGATGGGGTGGGGACGTTGGGGAGCAGGACCCTCCCATACGGACACCCCTCACTCTCAAGCTGGGCACCCAGGAAACTGGGCGGCACCACCCATCGGCCCAAGGCACTCTGGGAATGTGGAAGACACCGGAGGAAATTCTGTTTCCTCTTCCGGGCCCACCCAGCACCCTCAGCCGACTTTCCTAGTGGGTTTGTGCGGAGGGGAAGGAGGACTGGAGAAGGGCATCCCTGGGACGTCAGGGGCACAGGGAAAGGAGTCTCCTCCTGTGGACTCAGCTCCACAACCCCTCAAAGCCCCTGCAGGAATCCCCTGCAGACCCTAATGAAGCACAGCCTTCTCCTCAGTTGGTGGGATCAGATGCTTTCTAAAGTTATGCAGACCATGTCCCCCAGGGCTCCAGGCTGCCCCAGGACTCCGGAGCAGTTGGTCCTGACTACCCCGAGGCATTTACACCAGGCTAGCTCATCTTAGACAGGTGAAGTAATACACCGGGCAGCCTGGCAGGCCCTCAGGCAGGGTTATGCACGTCCCCAGGCCTTTTCTGTTTCCTTTGAGCCAATCCTTTCCCCAGGTGCCTTATTCCCCACTTTCTCTGCCCCTGCTTGCTTTGCTCTGTCTCCTTCTCTTGTTTGCTTTTTGTGGCACTGGGGACCCCCCTGCCTCAGCCTCCCACAGTGCTGGAATCACAGGTATGCACTTCCAGACCCAGCTATGTCTGTCTGTCTGTCTGTCTCTCTGCCCTGGCCCCTTTGTCTCTCTCTCTCTTTTCTCCTCTCCCCTCATGCCTCTCCCAGTTTCTGTGGGTGCCTCAGCAACTCCTGCCTCTGTCTCCCCATTTTCTCTCCCCACTCTCCCGTCACTCTCTCTCCTTCTCTCTCCGGGGCTATTTTTTTTCCTCCCCACTCACCTCTGCCCCTACAGTTCCTACCAGCTCTCAGCTGAGGAGGAGGGGTCAGCTGTTCTCCCTCACCTTGAAGGACCTGGAGTGGCTTGCAAGCCTGGGCAAGGGGCAGTGGGCTCCTGCTGCTGAACAGGAGTTGGCCGGCTGAGTCTAGCCCTGGAAGTGGGAAGCCCACTGACCCAGATGCACTGGAAGCCAGGGGGCCTGCAGGGCTGAGCCAGAAACCCCATCGTCCCACAGAGGACGCCCCAGCGACTCACAGGTGTCCCTCGGTCCCCACAGTGCTTTCTCCTTAGAAGCCTGGTTAGAAGACAGAGAAAACAGATCAAAGGTTCATGGCAGAAAAAGCACCGGGATGGAGCAGTCAGGGCAGCTGGTCCCACAGCCAGGGAGGGGGGCACAACCTGCAGTGAGGGGCGTGGGCGGGACCCTCCATCTCCAAGTCCCTTGCCGGTTTTGAGATTGTGGGATGCAGGAAGTTGACCCACAGAGGCATTAACATGTGCAGCCAGTTTTCTAACACTGTGTGTGTGTGTGTATGTGTGTGTGTGTGCATATGTGCATATAGGTGTGTCCGTGTGTGTCCTCTGTATTATACTGCATCTTCCTGCACACAGAGACACATACTCTAAGCATCCTTATTCCAAAATCCAAAATGTTTTGGGCACCTACATGACACGACAGTGCTTCTGTAACTGGTCTCCCGGGTTGGGTCACAGTCCAAACAGGTCACAGAAGTGTGGTGTGCGGTAACCTGGAGGCTGTGTGTGTAAAGTGCACCTGGCATCAGTCAGGTCGCTTGTGCAAACTCCCCAGACCCAATGCTGGTGGCCTCACCCAAATGTCTAGTGATTCCTGAGCTTCACCTGCCCTGGGAGGCCAGCTGAGCGAGGTGCACACCTGACCGTATCGCCTCCTTGTAATGGTCACCTGGGGCTGGACCTGTTACCCCATTTCTCAGAAAGGGCAACAGGCTTAGAGAGGTTAATGATCTACCCATAGTTTCTAGGATGTATTGAGCAGATGGCATACACCTGTGATCCCAGCAAAAGAGAGGCTGAGGCAGGAAGATCTCCTAGAGTTGAGGCCAGCCTGGACTACATAGTGAGTTTGAGACCAACCCAAACTACACAGTGAGCCCTTGTCTCAAAACGAAAGAGAAAAGGAAGCTCCAAGTCCCTCACAGGTCATCTCCTAGGTCCTGGATGTCCTACTGTGGCCCGGAGCATGCAGGTCACCATAGTGGAGGAGACGGGTGCCCAGGAGCACTTGTGCCCACACCTGCATATGCACCTGCCAGCGGACACCTGGCTGATGCTCCCCTGCAGGGCCACAGCGTATGTCCCACGTTTCCTCCCTGACTTCCGCCCAGGAGAAAGCCGTGGCTGTGAGACCCCCGGACCCATGAAACTCAGCCCTGCCACCAAGCACGTGTTCGCTGAGCCTCCTCCCCAGCTCAGTCTCAAAAACAAGGGGAAACTGAGGCTCAGAAGCACGTGGCTATATGTGCCAGGAGCCCGCCAAGCCCCTCCCCCAGCAGCAGGCAGCGCTGTGGGCGTAGAAACCACAGTGCCGGCTTCCTTCTAGTCGAGGGAAGCGAAGCCAAGCGCCTCACGGGCACTGCTGCGTCCTGAGGAAACCACGGGTCAAAACCCGGTTGGCGACTGCTGTTCGGACCTGATGTATTCTCCAAAGTCCCTGCCCGGGTCTTGCTAGGACTTGGGAACGAAGCTTGGGGGGGCGGAGGTCAGCCGGCCGAGGGAGGGCTCAGATGAGGGCTGCTTGGGCGCGTCTGACCCGCGGACCACAGAGGGCCAAGTGCACAGCAAGGAGGCAGCGACGCCCGATAACTGGGAGAACGCGGAGATTCTGACCTTGGCTTTGGAGAGAGTGCTACGTGCATTTGGAGAAAGCCAGCAGAGATCTGGGACAAGAGCTGAGAGGAAGACTGGTTCCGCTTTGTGACTGGGAAGGCTTGCGCTGTCCTTAAACACTCCGGGCCGGAGCGGGCCAGCTCGGGAGAGCGCAGGCTGGGACGCCGGTGTCCTCGGCCCCAGCTCCAAGCGCCGCTGCCCCAGAGGCCTCGGGGCTGAGGGGGACCCGGGAGGAGAGCAGGAGAGAGGCGTCCAGAGGGGCAGGAGAAGGCGACACCCAGAAAGACTCAGAAAGGGAGGTGTCGCCATCGAAAAGGGAGGGAAGCAAAGAGGTGGGCAAGAGGGAAGCGCAGGCCGGGAGCGCACAGCGCGGCGTCCAAGCCCCGTTCCCGCCGTGCCTCGCCTCGAGCAGCCCCCGCCGACCAGTTTGATTCCCACAAAGCCCGCGCCCCAGGAGCCTTTGCCAGGCCGCTGGGGCCTCATTCATTTCTTCACTAATTAACTGGAAGCTCCGGCCCCATCTTTCAGGGCTCAATTAATTCGCCGCGGGCGGTGGGGCGGAGGCTGCGCAGTGGAGGCGCCGGCTGCAGCCCCTTCGTGAGGGGCTGTCTGGGCAGTATTGATCCCACACACACACATGCACACACGTACACGCACACGGTCACAGACTTGCACAGGTACATGTGCCCAAGCATGTCGCCCTCTCCTCTTGAACCAGGCACACAAAAGGCTTGAAAGACCAGGTAGAGGCGCACACCGCGGAGCTCGGTGGGACTCATGGCTCCTGTCCATCTCCCCACCTGCCTGTGGCCTTTGCGGTGGAGCCACGGAAGCCAAAGAGCTCAGCGGTTTCCTGATCGGCCTGGGAAAGGGTTACATGGACATTTCCCCCAGCAAAGGACAATGCCACAAAGCAAGCAAGTCGGGCCTGTGGACCCACTGTGTGCCGTGGACTTTCACAGCCTTGCTACAGTGGTCAGCACACGAGGTGGGTCGGGCCCAGGGGTGAATGCCAGCAGCCAGGTAAAGCAAGCTGGGTGACCCCAGGCAATGTCTTCAGATCTCTGAAGTTAATGGCCATCACTCATGGAGAAGACGCTTGAGCCCTCAGCTGCTGTCTGGGATCAGTGGACACCGGGGTCCTCCTGGGGATTTGCAGACACTGTAACAAACCCATTTCTCAGGTGCAGAGTCCATCCTGCATGCGAACCCAATGTGAGCGGGTCAAGAATGGAACCCGGACCAGAGCTCTGAAGCCCTCTGGGCTCCCGAACACTAGCCCTGCGCACTGCAGCAAGGGGTGCAGCAAGGTGTGGGAGCTGCTGTCCCAGCTCCAGCTCCCCAGATGGGGCTTTCGGAGCTCTCCTGCTCACCCCAATCCCCTTCCTTCCTCAGTTACCACAGCCCCGCTGGAGAAACCAAAATCCTCAGTCTTCTGGGGGGACCCAGTTCACAGCTGCTTCTGCATTTCTGGTGGCCCTGGAGGGCCCGTGGATTGTGTGGATCTCCTGGCAGGCTGGCTCATGTCCTCCATAGATCAGTGGAGCGAGGTCCAGGGCAAAAGCACAGACCAAAGGCAACCACAGCTTTCTTTGTAAAGCTGCTGGGAAGTGACCCAGCCGTAAGTAGGACCCAAGGCTGAGTCTGCGCCAGCTCAGCGCAGCGCTGCTTCGGGAGCACAAGGCTTTCTTCCATGCCACCCTATTCTCTTGCTGATTTATTTTTTTTTAATTATGTTTTGTAAAACAGAAATCAAACAGGAATTCGTTCATTCAATCAACAAACATTGAGCTTTCTCTCTGGTAGTGCCAGAGATTGTGCTGGACACTGAAGAACTAATGTGTGGAACTTCTGTGTGGAAGCCCCAAATGGAGGGGAGGTGTATAGAAAGTTTTTTCTTTCACTTTTAATAATGTGTCACTGGAGAGATTCCTTGGCTATTTGCTCTACAATTTTCCTGTTTTTAAAGAGACAGGTACTGGAGACTAAGTAGGCATAGGTGCTTGCCTCGGTGCGAAGCTGAGGCTGAACTAAGCCAAGCAGGTCTGGGAAAGCTCAGACGGGGCACCTGTTTGCGTGGTCTCCATGGTGGCCTACCCAGCAGGTGAAAGGTGCTTGCGAGGCTTCCACAGCTGCCGGCACCTGCCCCGCTCTCCACAGCGCCCCCAAGAGCTGGGACTTTGAACTGAAGCCCTCTCCAACCCCATTCTCCCTGGGCCTCATTCAACCCTCTACAGTTTTTACTAGAGCAAACTCAGCTCAGGACAGGAAGCCGTGCCTCCAGGATGCGGACGTGGTAGAATATCTGCCTGCCTTTCCATCCCTCGCCCCAAAAGCTGCTTCCCACTGCGACCTCCTCCCAATGAGGCTGCTAGTCCCCAGCGCATTTACATAGATTCCCTTGGGGAGGAATTCTCTTGTTGGTGTTTTAAAATGCATCGGAGATGTGGTCGACGGTTCTCAAGAGTGTTGGAGAATGTCTTTCTGCTCTGAGCTTCCAGCACCTCCGACAGTCGCCTGGCGGCCTCCCGGACCTCCCAGAACAGGAGGCCTGACCCAGGCCCTCTAACCCAAACGGTGGTCCCTCCCATCCCCAGCTCTTTAAGCAACTTTTGACAAGATCATAAACCCTAAAGAGTGCCTGGTAGGTACACAGCAAAACCCCATTAAGTGTGGGTAGGTTTATTCGCCCTGATGTGGAAATCTGCCTTTTTCTAGTGACCGAGAACACCAGTGATAATGGGCCCTGCCCATACCGCGAGGGGGTTCCAAACTTTTAATTTTTTAAAAAAAAATTTCCAGATAGGGTCTCACATTATCCTTCAGCTTTGCTGTGAACTCACTATGTAGCCCAGGCTGCCTTCCAACTCGCGGTGATCCTCCTGCCTCAGCCTTTTGAGTATCGGAATGACAGACGCGCAACCTTCAGGAGGACACAGTCATGAGACTGGAATGTGTCTCAGCCCCGTGGTTACCAATTCCAGCTACAGTTCAGATCCGTCGCTGGGGTAGACCGGCCACTCCCATCCCAGCCGCCCGCTGGGGCTCAGCAGGCACCGGACTGGTCCCTGCTTGAGGGAAGCAAGGGGTTTCAGAGGACCCTACGTGCGCGGGGAGACCTCCACGCCTGTCTCCTTGCCAGCCGTCTCTCCGCTGCGGCCCAGCGTGCACACACTCGCGCACACGCACGTGCTACAGACAGGCCGCGGCTCACACGAGCCACTGCAGGTGGATGCTCAGCCACTGGGCCCTTATTTGCCCTGATAACCCTCTCTCGCCGACCCCAGGTCTCGCGGGGTCCCCTGTCCCCCTTTCCGGCTCGGGCCCGCTGAGGTGGCTGGCTGAGGACCCCTAGCTCCAGGAAAGCCTTGGGCTTCCCGGGCTTGTACGGCACAGGGACCTCGGAGGCTCCAGACTGCGGCTTCCTCCCCACCGCCCCGCGGCGCCTCAGAGCAGATCAGCCCCGCGGACACCCGGGGGCGGCTGCCTGCCAGCCACGTCTCCCCGAGCGCCATCCAGCGGCGACGCGGCGAGGACACCTCCGCGCGGCTCAGGCGCCCGTCCCCAGCGAGCGCGGCGCGCAGGTTTCCGAGGTCTCCCTCCCCAGGCGCCTTCGTCTCTGCGCCTCCTCATCTGCCCCCCTCTCTGCTTAAGACGGAATCGGGGTCACCTAGCGTTCAAGTCCCCCCTTTTATTTATGTACAACATCTGCACCGGACAGGCCACGCTGGAAAGGAGAAGAAAGCCTTGCGCCACCGCCGCCTGGAAACTTCCCAGGGGCCGGCGGCTCCAAGGGTTCGGCCCGGGCCGGGTCACGTTTGCGACTCCAGCGCGGGGGACATGTTAGGTCCTGCCTTTTTAATTCTACACCTATGACCTTATCCTGGCTGCAGCCGGGCGCCGTGACTCCCTGCCTTTACATGCACGGCGGGCTGGGAACTTCCTCGGCGCGGCGGAGGGTGTCGGTCCCGGCGCCGCCAGCAGCCGCAGCTTCGCCACTCGCGCGCCCGGCGGGATCCTAACGCCCAGAGACCCAAACGCCGTTCTCCACACACCCGGACTGTTATCGCTAATTTTTTGGAGAAATGCCTGTGTACACACATATTATATGTATTATTGAGCGAGTTAGAGGGAGACTAAAAACGCCGAACAATAGCGAGGAGGGGCCTATGATCCAATTCCTGGGTAATTTGTAACAGACAGACTTCATTGCTGCGAGAGAGTGAGAGAAGGGGTAACTGCGCAGCTGGAGAGTAAATCTAACTCCCTCCGTATCGATCACACAGGAGTCTGGCCGTGGGGTGTGACTGCGATCGGTCTTTACATGTGAGATTCAGTTTCATACGCCGGGCTCCTCGGAATGTCCCTGTGTACACACTCGTGCCCACAAAAGAGTTTTCCAAAGCACCGCGCAGACATTTCAAGAACGCAGGGGAGTAGAAGCTTCAAGTCGCAGCTCCGCCGGGCGACTCGGTGGTGAGTTCGCCGGACACCAGGGGTCTGAGCTGGGCCCGGAAGCGTCGGGGGCGCTGGGCAGACCCGGCCCATCTCTCCCCAGATCCGGGGAGAGGGCCTGGCCTCCGCTGATCCCTGCCCTATGTCCAACTCTCTGAAACTGTACAGTTCACTTCTCCTGTAGACTACTGTCACCATCTCTCACAGCACCGACTGAGGAGTGTCTATGTGAACGCAGCAGCGTCCGACAGAAGGACCCCACAGTCTTCCCCTTCCTTTTGCTCCAAAAGCTTCATAGTCGCAGGAGGTGGGGAGGAGCGGGTGGGAGAGAAGTCGCTTGGATTGGGGAAAAAATTAAAATAAAATTTAAAAAAAGAAGCAGGCACTTTTTACACCTGCAAAGTTGGGGTGGCTGTCTTCGGCCCCAATTGGTTTAATTGTAAATCTTTTCCGCATGGCCCCAACTCCCGGCCGGCGTCTGGGTTTAATAATGCGCCCCGCATCCCAACAGGGCGGGAAGGAGGCCCCGGCCCCACCCCCACCCCCACCGGCCCAGAGGTAATTAGAGGCCGCCCCCTCCCCGACCACGCTTGAGGTACCCGAAGACCAGACTCAGACATGTGGGGAGCTCATATTTTATCCTCGAAAGACAAGAGAAGCGATTTCAAATGCTGGTGTCCCGTCCTCCCGCCCCCTGCGCCGTGGCTCGGGCAGGACGGGCGGGGACTGAGCTGCGTCCACACCGAGGGCAGAGACCGACTCCAAGGACTCGCCACGGCCCACTGACCTGTGTGTAAGACTGGCTGCTAAGAAAACCTGTAAAAACACACCCTGGCGGGTGGAAATGAAGCCCGAGCACCGCGCGGCGCCTCTCCACCACGCACGGAGGCTGGAGAACTTGCGACAGCCCCTGGGTCCTCTTCCAGCTCCTGTCTCCCTCCGGGAGCCTCTCTTTGCAATTAATTGCAAGACGCTCCTGGGTCTCCCAGACCCTCCAGACTGCGGTGATCCTTTCCCCCCAGGTCTTTACCACCCCCTACCTAGTGTGTCCTTTGCAAGTGGAGAGTTAGGTGAGGTGCGGGACGTTGGCCTCCCGGCAGAGAGGGCAGGACAGCAGCTGCCCCTCAAATACCTGCAATCTGGGTTTTCCTTCGCAAACAGAAAGGACCTGCACTTCCAGAACTTGGCGCTGCGCTCCCGCCCGGGAGCTGCACACTGGCCAGGTGGCAGCCTGGTTATCTGCCCGCCGGTATCTCACTGGGTCTCTGGGCAACCGAGGACCTGGAAAGACTAGTCGGCCCAACACCCTTCTGCCTGCCCGCAAGCTGGCACAGCGTTGAGCCAATACCCGAGCCCTGTCCCCACATGCCCCCGTGCCGGGGCGGCCGAGGAGGGAGCGGGTGTCTTTTCGGGCTCTCTTGGTGAGGCCTGGATCCACCCGGGGTGTGCCTGTCTTCTGTCGGGGACTGAGGTAAAGGAGAACACAGTAGGTGCAGCTCAGGCTTGGAGGCCATTGACCGAGGACACGCCTTGTGCTGCCCCTCACCCCCAGCTCTTCAGGGCCCAAAGTAGACTACAGTGCCCAGGGGATAGGACCAAAGGGACTGTGGGGTTGGCGAAGCAGTGTCCAGTCCAAGGCCGATCCTCTCTGCCTGCGGGAAGGATTTTCAGTATTTGGCTTGGAAATGAAACGCATCCATTGAGGCCTAGGCGCTAGCAAAACCGGTCTTGGGAGAAGGTTCTCACAATTCCAAACGTTCCATCATGTGTTTCTTTGATTCCCTTTCCCTCCTTCCTCTAAAACAAGACAGACAGACAGACAGAGACAGAGACAGAGGCAGAGAGAGAGAAAGAGAGAACAAAATAAAACTTCTTGAGCCCCCATGTACTCAAAACTCCCTAGCAGAGAACTTTAAGGTTTCTTGGTCTTGTCAGGGTACCATCGTCAGCTCAGCCTGGGACGAGGAGACAGAGCCACCCCTCAGAGGGCACTGATTATGCCCAGGTATTCTGAAAGACTGAGGGCAATGAAATAAGCCTGACTGGGCTGCACTGACATGAAGTCACATCGCTGGGACATCCCCCTGGTGATGCAAGGCTGGAGGGTGTCTGGGGGGTCAGGTACCCGAGCCCAGCACAGAGGCGCATGACACCTCTGCCCAGTTATTTCCCAGGGCGGCAGCTGCGGCTCCACAGGTTCGGTTATCACAGAGAGTAGAGGGGGAGGAGCTGGTGCCCGGTTCCGGGTTGGTGCAAAGTAAGTACAGTTGGCCCAGAAAGTGCTCCTGGCTGTGGGACGCAGCTGCTCAGAGGACGGCCAGGCCTGGAGTCGGGATCCAGAACCCCAGTGCCACGTGCCAGTTCTCTACCTGCCGGGCACACCAGCAAGGCATGAGTACTGCGCGCCTGGATACTGTGGAGAGGATAATGATAACGTGGAGAATAATGCGGACAGACTGAGTTTTTACAGAGGTGGATGAGGGGCAAAGATAAGGTCTGCTTCAGGGCAGTGGTGAAATCCAGAACACTCGACATACTCAGACCTCTCAGAGGCCGGGCTTGGCTCCTCTGGGGAACAGCTCCATGGGGAGGGGGTGGACGTGTTTCACTTCCCTCGCTCTAGCCAGTTTGGGGAGATAACAGATCCTAGCTCCACCCCTGGGGACACAGGCCGGCGGATGGAAAGCCAAGCGCAAGAGGAAGCTCTGTGCCCGAGAAGAGGAAAAACACAAGCAGGACTCGTGTGCCCGCTCCGCTCCACTCACTCCTCTCACGGGTGCCCCGCGTGGGAATCAATGAAGCGGTGTACACCAGTGAGCTCCCAGCTCTACCCTCCACTTAATTGAAACCCAGTACGGGAAATAGTAATGGATATTGTGCTCAAATTGAGAAAACGTGTCCCAGGCTAGCAGGGGGCAGTTAGTTCGGCAGACTTGGAGGAGGTCATCTTTCTTTGGCCTGTCAAGCTTTCTGACAGTAGCGGCCATTGAATTTGCCATGGCTTCTCCCTTGCAGACCGCCTGTCCGTCTGCTCCATCTGCCCCCGGGGCCTGAGACCCCCAAGTCCCCGATTCCGTGGCACCAACAACACCAGCACCTGATGGGAAAAATTGGACAAGAGCAAACCCCTGACTATGATTTCTCCGGCCCAAACATGACCCTCCGTCTGCACTTAGGGCCCCGGGGACTGCTTCACTCTATCTTTCTCTCCTATCCTTTACAGTATTTTCTCCCCTAGCTCCACACCCCAGAATCCCAAATCAGGGAACCATCACCCAGAAGCCACTTGACATGCTTACCCGGTCTTGGCTGAAAATCTGGAAAGATGGAATTGAAGAGAGGATGGGGTAGTCAGAATGCCTGGGCAAAAGTCAGCTCTGGCCAGCACTGGGCTGATTCTGGGTCAGATAAAAGGAAAGGAAAAATTCTCAGCCCTTCCTTGTGAGTTCATTTCTGCTAGACTAAGTAATGCCCAGTGCGTACTCTTCCCCCCAACCCTTTTTTTTTTTTTTTTGTAATTGGGTAAAACACACGCACAAAGAGTCCATTGAGAATGGAGATTGGCTCGAAATTAGGAAACCACAATTAGTTTCTTTTCCTGAGAGAGGAACAAACCTTCACAGATGTATAAAAAGCCCCGTCTCCAGACACACACACTTCTCCATCCTTCCCGGTCCCACTTCCTTCCCAATCCATCTACATCACTAGCTGTGGCCACACCGGTTATTTTGCAGGGTGCTGCGCTTTGATGAGAGGTGGGAGCTAACAGGAAGGGCTCCGTCTTTTCATTCAGCCCCCCCCCCCAGCATATTTACATTAAAAAGAGGTACAAGAAGCGCGGATTAAGTGCTGGGGGAATGGTGCCCTAGAAACGGCATAAACCAACTGGCGCCGAAGTGAGTCTCCATACTAAAAATACTGCCTCCCCCTTCAGACGACTTCGACAGTCTCCCCACTGCACACGCGCTTTAGACTCTCGCACTGGACTGCCTGATCAATAATTTAGAAGCATGTCAGAGGACAGAAAAATATGCTCGGTGCTCTAGGCAGAGCCTGGGAGCCTCACACCCCACCCCCACCCCTCCCCCACTGAAAAGTGGGGAGGGGTCTCCAGGGGAAAGGAGCAGGGACAGGGGCCAAATGAGGGCCCAAGTGGAGACAGAGGTGACTCCGGAGAGCCAAGGAAGGATGAAACCTGCCACCGGACAAGGGGCCAGGTCATTCTCTATCACTGGTGTCAAGGTGTCTCTGCACCAAGGCGGGGGGGGGGGGGGGGGGTGTCTGCCCGGCTCCAGAAGCCCTCTCTTCAAGCTGTCCAGGTGGGAGAAAAGGAGGAGGGGAGGAAGGAGACGGTGCAGACAAGAACCAAGGGGGCCGGAGCAGATGTCGAGGAGGGATGACAGAACAGACGAAAGCCGGGCAGAACAGCAAGAGAAGTTAAGGCTGGGAGACAGACTAGGAGGAGAAAAAGAAACCAAACACAAGAGACGTGAGGGAGGGAAGGGAAGAAGAAGGAAACACAAGAAAGATCACACTCCTAGTTCAAGGATCGCGAGCGGAGAAACAAGAAGATAAAAAGGAAAAGCAAAGCAGCGGGTGGGAGGGCTTGTCCCGTCCGGTCCAACCTAAGGCTCATGCTGGTTCTGAACAGAGGGGCTGCAGGAAGGTGGCCTTTCCAAGCCGCCTCACCGAGATACACTACACTACGCTCTCAGACCAGCAGATGGGGGAGAGCGGAGTTCAAGACTCCGAGATGAAAAGCAGTCCTCTTGGTCTGTGCGGGGCTCGGGTCCTGGGTTCAAAACTTCCCATGGGCTAGTCAGAGTCCAGGTGGCCCAGGGGTGTGTGTGTGCAGGAGGCACGGTGGGGTGCCCGCAGCAACTTGCAGGAGGAACCTTGAGCAGTAAACTAGTCAGCTCCCCAGTTGGACAGAGTGAGCCGGAAAGAGGAAGCAGGCTGTGGGGCAGAGGGCGAGGTCAGCTTCCAAACTCATCCATAACAGAAGGCAGGAGAGCCAGGGCCAGTGGACCAAAGAGACCACTTCTCTACCATCCACCACACGTCCCTCCCCGGAAAAGCCAACACCTCCCCCCGGCTCTTTCAGGAGGCCTCAGACCCCGGGAGCAGTCCGGCACCTCTCCCTGGAAGAAGCTCCGCACAAAGCAGCGTGAACGCTGAAGAGGAATAAGCGTGTAATAGTCCCTCGCCAGACCTCACACACGCTGAAGGATATTTACAGCAATCTTGCCAAAGTAAACTACCCCGCCTACCCACCACCATGCCCCCTCCTCATATCTCTCTCTTTCTCTCTCTCTCTCTTTTTTTTAAACTTCAGATAAACACCATTCGGTCACAGAGGGGTCGAGGTGCCCCCTTCCCGGTTGAAAGCAGGAGATGCCATAAAGTCAAAGTGAAACCAACAGTGGCTTCCCTGGCATCTCTGGGCACGGCTGGCTTCCCTGAGGGGACCCAGGGCCTGGGCTGAGGACAGCTGCTTCCGCTTTGTGCGCCCCCCTTTTCCAATACCCACTTAGTATTTTGAGTCCCTTATCCTTAACGCTCCGGAACCGTGCAGGCATGAAGTGTCTTTTGCCTTAAACACTGCAGACTGTTTTAACACTTAACTTTGTTAGTTTTTAAAATTCCAAGCCTACTATTAAGTAAAAACTTTTTTTTTTAATTTTACAAAAACGTGTAGGAAACTTCTAGGGTTCTCTCCGACCTAGAACGTGGCCTCCTTTCTCCCCTCCGCTTCCCCTGCGGCCACAATCTCTTTGGACTCTGTGGAGCGACCGGCTCAGTGCTTCTTGTGTATCTTTTGTTGAGCCTGAGGCCAAGGGAAAGAAGAGCCAGGGTTCTAAAAAGAAAAAGGGGACAAGAAAAAAAAAAAAAAAAAATCGGCGCTCAGCGCCAGCGGCTGGAGCCTAAAGCCGGGGCTCAGGGCGAGTTGCTGCGGGCTCCGCTGGAGGCCGGGCCTGGCACAAGTCTCAGGAACGCGATGGCCAATATTTAACCCGAATGCCGTGGCCACCAGGCCGCTTTTGTTTGTTCGCAAATTAATCACCCAGCGCATGGCCGGCGCCAGAGTGGGTTTATCACCCACCGGGAGGGGGGCGCGGCGGGCACGCAGAGACAAAGAGGAGTTCGCACCTTCTCGCTTTTGATCCCAGAATTACGGCGGCCTCCCCGTAGAATACGAGCCTCCTGGGGCAGAGTCTGGGAGGTCAGTCATAATTGGCGGAAGTTTGCAGACCATTAGCAAGATGTCGACGTTTTGGACTCAGCACCCCGCAAACTTTCCTCTCCCCACCCCCACTCTCCTGCGTGCTAAGGTGACCCCAGGGTTAAGTTAGGGCCGCAGACAAAAGTGGGCGATTGGGGAGCGCTCTCGTCCACGCTGGAGCCAAAAGCCGGTGGAGATATTTACAAGTAAAATCAGCAAGACTGTCTCCCATTTTCAAAGGACGAGGGAGGGCGGCAGGCAGAGCGCAGCGTGCAGGGAGCGACCGTCTCTCTGTCCGTCACGCAGGCCCTGGGGGAGCGAGTGGGTGAGGAGGGGCCAGCCTGTTGTGATTGCAGGATTCCTTGCCTTCCACCGGGCGCAGCGGGCAGATTGGCCGGCGAGTGCAGACAGAGCCAGATCACGGGGATTTGGAGCCGATCTGGGCTGCGCAGCCAGAGGCCCCAGGCCCGCGGCGGCGGCGGCGAGCACTGTGGGCCGCGGGCGCTTTGGGCCTCTAGGGACTCGCCTAGGCCCGCGGGGACCTCATCGCCTGCGCAAGGGGGACGCGGCCTGCTCTCTGGCACCCTTCAGTATGGAAAGACAGGGGATGGGGGGCAGCACTCCGGCCTCCTCTCCTCTCTCTTCTCTCTCTCCTCCACCCCTTTCTCTTTTCTGACCGACCACACCAAGTTCTCGGAGCCACGCTGCTCTCCCGGTGACTTCGGGGAACGCTCAGCGCCTCCGCCGAGCGAGTGCGCTTAACCATGTGCGATAAAAAAGCGAGGTTGGAAAAGCTTTGTCGCCTCAAAAGTTCCTCCTCTATCTCGGGGCAGATGGTTCACAACCGCACCGCAGCAGTAACCCAACAGTAGCCGCCGCTTTGGTCCCGCAGCGGGCGGTTGGAGGCACCCCAGGCAAAATGCTTCGGAGGGCAGCGCGGATCTGTAGACGCAGACGTCCCACATCCGGGGGGCTCAGCCCCCTAGGCCCGGAGCGCAGCCCCTGCTCAGTCGCTTTCCATTCCCCTAAGCTCCCCTATCAGGAACAGCAGAAACCTCTGATCCCCCAAGACCTCCCGTATCTAAACCAGGACGGCCCAGCGCCCGCCCCAGGAGCTCCCGCCCCCACCCCAGGAGCGAGAGCTGTGGGTCGGGGGGGGGGCGGGGGGGGAAGCCTCGCACCGAGTAGGCAGGGGCTGCGGTAACAAGGTTATCAGTTCGGACGGCAGGTCTGCTCGCAGAGGCCGGGTCGCCTCCCTCCCCTCCGCCCGGGGTGGAGGCCCCCACCCTACCTGTACTGGAACCAGTGCCTCTGCCTCTGGGGCGGGGGCGTTTCACGGTTTGTTTTACAAATTCACCCCCGACTTCAGGCGAGATAAGTGCCCGAGTGGAGAAAGAACTGAGGCTCCGAGAGATAAGTGCGATGCCCGGAGGAGATACAGGCTGGCGCCCCCCAGCCCGCCCACCCCTTGCCCGCAGCGCCACACCGTGCCGGCCCCCGAGGTGAAGGCAGTGGCGTGGAATGGACAGGCCAGGACCTCGTCGGCCGCTGCAATCACTCTGTCCAGAGCTTCCATTCTCCCCTCCACACCCTCACAGACATCCGGGTGGAATACCGGCCGCCCGCATCCACACGAAAGATGAGATATAAAAGGGTCCGTAAAAGCCTTTCAAAAGATCCCGAGTCCATCTCCCACAGAGATCGCAGACAGGGCCCGGCGCGAGGGCTGTGTACGTATTTGCTTGAACGTGTGGCTCGGCCCCAGAGTGTGGCGCGCGATCGGGTGCAGCGCACCGGGGGCTTTGGGGGATCTGCACCTGGCTACGGGTGGGGCACGGCGGGGAGGGGTCAGGCACGCCCGGGTGCGGAGACCCGGCCGCCCCGGCGCGCTGGGTCCGCCTGCCGGGCTGCAGAGGAGAACCGCGCCGGGGCGCGCGGGCTCGGGGAAGCTTCACTGAGCCGCGGCCGGGCGGAGCTGGGCTCCACGTGGGGCCGGAGAGCGGCTCCAGCCTCCGCGTCCCCGCCGCCGCCGGCTTCTGTGGCGCGCGCGACCGCGGGATGGCAGTTCGCTGGTGGTTCAGCCGCCCGGCGAGGGCTCGGCTCGCCGGCAGTGGACCGGGAGGCGAGGGCGAGCTGCCCAGGAGCCGCCGCGGCTCGGCTCAGCGGGGAGCCGAGCGCACGAGAGGCGAGCGCCCCTGCCCGGCGCCCGGCGCGCGCTCCGCCCGGCTCTCCGGGCCGCGGGCCGGCTCCCGCCCTCCTCCCTCCCTCGCCTCTTTCTCCCTCCCCCTTCCTCCTCCTGGCCCTGCCTCCTCCCTGGATCCCGGCCTGAGTGACTGAGGCATTTCAGACGTGGGCCGAGCGAGCGCGAGAGCGAGCGAGCGAGCGAGCGAGCTCACGGGCTGCGGCGATCTCTCGATAAGCCACCTAGAGGCGACTCTGCGCGCGCGCTCCCCGGTGGCTCCCGCCCTCCCTCGGATCATGTTGACATATTCACAGGACGAGCAGTAGTACCGCTGCGGCGCTGCGACGTTACAGTTTCCGACACCTTCTTTTTATAACTCGGCTCTATCCCCCAGCACTCGACCTGTGATAACCACGCCTATGCAGCCACACAATTGGTCCGAAAGCGTCAAAGAGCCAATCAAGAGGCCTCCGGCTCCCCGCAGCCCACAGCTCAGCCCGACCTTCTAGAGCCGCCGAGCAGACGCCGGGGGAATTCTAGAGGCGGAGGAGGGTGGCGAGGAGCTCGCGCCCTCCCTCTCCGCGCCCGCCCGGCTCCCTCTCTCTCCCGCTCCTGCTCCTCTCTCCCTCCTCGGCGCTCTCCCCTCTCGATCCTCCCTGCCCTGCCCGCCGGGACGCAGATTTCCGAAGCGAATCCGCTCACGGTTTCAGACAAGGCGGAGAGCGAGGAGACCCGGCGGCAGAGGCGCACTGGCGAGATTGGGATTGAAACCGAGACGCCCTCTCCGCAGCTCGGAGCGGAGGAAGGAGGAGGAGGGCGGACGGAAGCCAGTTTGCATGCAGTTCAAGTTTTGATAGCGCTGGTTGGAAGGGGCTTAAATCCGCTTGTGTTGTTGTTTTTTTTTCAAGGAGAGAGTTTTTTCTGCTCTCTTGCTCCCTCGCTAAAGCCGAGCCCAACGTATTTGCAGACGCCTCAAGAGAGGAAGAGATAAGGGGGCGGGGGAAGAAAAAGAAGAAGAAGAAGAAAAGGTAAAAGTCTTCCAGGAGAACCGTTCGCGTGCGCAACAAAGACCTTGGGGGCTGGGGAGCGATCCGGGGAGCCAGGGCTGCAGTGTCCGCCCCGGGCTCAGCGGCAGGAGTCCGGCGCGAGCTTCCGAAAGCGACTTCCACGGGCGGCTTTCTGAACGCCAGCACCGCGACAGCCGCCCAGCGACTATGTCTCCCGATCTGTCGCCCTCCCCTCTTTAGAAGCGGCAGCCCTCCTCCCCAAAGGACACCGCTCTCCCTTCTCCTGAAGCGTTTTAGTTATTTCTTCCTCTTTTTGTTTTGTTTTGATTTTTTTTGCCGCTTTGGAAAAAAAAAACACCAAAAAACAACTATGTGCTGCTGCTGAACCACAACAGCAAAAAAAAAAAAAAAAAAAAAAAAAAACCAGAAACAAAAGCAAACACGAGACAACAGCTGCGGACTTGTGCCTGCCTGGAGTGCATGAGCCTCTCCATGAGAGATCCGGTCATTCCTGGGACGAGCATGGCCTACCATCCGTTCCTACCCCACCGGGCGCCGGACTTCGCCATGAGCGCGGTGCTGGGCCACCAGCCGCCCTTCTTCCCCGCGCTGACGCTGCCTCCCAACGGCGCCACGGCGCTGTCGCTGCCCGGCGCCCTGGCCAAGCCGATCATGGATCAATTGGTGGGGGCGGCCGAGACCGGCATTCCTTTCTCGCCCCTGGGGCCCCAGGCCCCTCTGAGGCCTCTGAAGGCCATGGAGCCCGAAGAAGAGGTGGAGGATGACCCCAAGGTGCACCTGGAGGCCAAGGAGCTTTGGGATCAGTTCCACAAGCGAGGCACAGAGATGGTCATTACCAAGTCTGGCAGGTAAGTCCGCGCGGGAGCCCCGACCCCGAGCTAGCCGAGGACCCCTCCCTTCACCTCCGTCTGCCCGGAGCTGCCGCCTTGCTGTTAAAGCTGCGGCCAAACCTTACTTCCCCTGACAGTGTGTACGGACTCCGGGGCCCAGCCCGGGCCGCAGGAAATTTCAGCTTACCTGGGCGTCTGCTTGGCTTCCCTGGCCCGGCGTCCTGGGTTCCCCACGGAGCGGATCGGGGGCTTTCAGAGGAGTCCAGACATCCTCTAGGAAGCAGGAAAACCTCCCCACTATAGGAAGTTCGCTCTCCAAGCCTCCCTAGAACACCCTTATTTCTCTGCGGGTGTGTTTTTATCGGTTTTTTATTTCCCTCTCCCAGAGAAGAGCCGAGCTCCCCCTTGCTTTGTGTGGTAGTGGGAGGCAGGGAACTGTTCCCTGCCCTGCTGCCCTTTCGTCTGGCTCCGGGGCTGGACGAGACCCGGGCGGGCTCTGCGAGGGTCACAGCGAAATGGAAGGCGTTGGGGTTTGCTGACCACAGGACTTCACGTGCCTGTGACCCGAGGGGAGTTCAGCAGGCAGTCCTGGACCATCAGGATTCTGTTTGTACACGTACGGAGCCGGTTGGGCTGTGCACGCCGCTTTGTGTGTGAATATTATAAATCGTATTTTACACCCCATTTAGAGGCCCTCGCTTGACCTAAACTTGCCTGAGAGACAGAACCCCACCACAGTCATTTAGAATGCTGAGATATATATATATGTATTTTTTTATAGCATTGAGGTCTATGAAGGCATCAGGTTGAAAGGTTAAAAATAAAGTTCCCCTCTTCATGTCTTCGGCTTTCTTCTCTCCTCCCAAGTTAAATGAGGCCAAAGTTTGGCATAAACTCCTCCTCAACCCCACAAGACGTTTAGTTAGTTTTCAAGCGAAGTGCTTCCTTCTAAGTCAAAAGTACAGAATGCCAACACTCGTGTGAAAGTCAACAGCAGTTCGGTGGCACCATCGTGCAGCTGGGTCGGCCTAGGCAGTGGGGGAACGCGGCTGGTAACTGGGGAAGCACTTGGGGTCCCAGCCCCGGAGTCTACCCTGCTCCTTCTCCTCTGCAGGACTCACTCCAACCCAGTTCCCTTTTGCCAGCAGCAGGGTTACTGTTTGGCCTCAGAAAAGGGGACAATGTAGGATGTTTATTTCCTTAAAAAGTTTAACATTGTCTCATCAGTGGGTGAGAGAAAATCCTCGCCTTGACTAAAATCTTACCCAAAGACCTGAGCACACAGAAACAGATACAGACAAGAATTTCTCTGTACAGAGGGCAATGTGTACAATCACAGAGCCTGAAAAATGAAGTCGTTAAAGAGTCTAGAGAAATACGGTGTCGTAATGATTTGTTTTGAATCTTGGGATACCTGAGTAGCGAGGAATTGGTTATTTTTAATACTGTGGAAGAAAACACTGCAGCCCAGTTCCCCTACCCTGACAAAATACCTCATCAGTCCTGGTGTGAAGTGTTCAACTTCACTGGAATGTTTTAGAAGAGAGGAGAAATCAAACTCCAGATTCTGAGGGATTTCTTTTTTTTTTTTTTTCCTCCTCTTTTTCTTTTCTTGCCCTCCCGGTTGTAGGCGAATGTTCCCTCCATTTAAAGTAAGATGCTCTGGGCTGGATAAGAAGGCCAAATACATTTTACTGATGGACATTATAGCTGCTGATGACTGCCGATATAAGTTCCACAATTCTAGGTGGATGGTGGCGGGTAAGGCTGACCCTGAAATGCCAAAGAGAATGTATATTCACCCGGACAGCCCCGCTACCGGGGAGCAGTGGATGTCTAAAGTCGTCACGTTCCACAAACTGAAACTCACCAACAACATTTCCGACAAACACGGATTTGTAAGTGTCACTGCTTTCTCTCTCGATTCCTCTCCCCAGTCAAAACGTCCTGCTGGACACTAAGCCGTGTGCCCGGCTCCGTGTAAACTCCCGGTTCTAGCAGAGAGTTTTCCCCCGCTTGCTGCTAAACATAGCAGACTTGTTGGATTTGCCCTGAGCGGGAGGGAGGGATTCGGGGTGTTTTCTGCCTGACTAATGGAGGGCCTGGCGTTCTAAAAGAAATGGGGCCAGGAAAATTCACCACGCCGCGTTCTAGAGCAAGTCTAGGTCCTCGGTGGATATCGGACTGACTGATGTTGTTTAAACACAAACAAACAGATAATTGAGAGGTGAATTGATTTTAAAGCAATGTGTTTGTAAAGGCTTTGTTTTGCTTTAAAACATACTTCTCTTTGAAGCCTGCCTTATTATTTCTTAGGGGAGCTTAAGTTTTCAAAGCCTTGGCCATGTTGACGAAAGGGGTATAAATTCCTTTTGAAATTTTATTTTCTTTTACTAAAAGAGACTGGGCTTGGTCGAGCTTTATTGCGAATGAGGGATAGATCTTCGGTGTTACAAATGTTGTGTGTGTTGGGGTTGTACCCATGGATTCAGTGGGAGAACTCGCTCTCGGGAGATTTCGGTGGCTTGTAAAAGTCAGGCAAAGCACCTTTTGTCCCAGCCCTTACCCCTCCCCAACATTTCAATAAAATAAACAAAGTGATAAGCAAGGAATAAGCAGAAAGATTAGGCCCAGGAAATATCTTCAGCAGGCAGGAATTGCATTTGAAGTCTTTGATTTGATTAGAGCATACATATTCCTCTTTAGAGTTCAGCCTTACGGGGCTTTAAGTGGATTGGGCTCGTCAATTAGTGGGCGCTTAAAGTACTGAATCATTTTGTAAATTAAAATGCATGTTTTTCTCTATCTTTTAAGAATTGGCCAAGTGATCACGCAGCGTGGCAGGGGAATTATAGTTTTGGGACTCAGGTAGGCTAGGGTTTGAGATTCAATTGAACCTCTCAGGTGGTGGGGGGTGCCCTTGGGGAACTAGAGCCGTCTGGATTCCCCAGGAGGTAACATCTACTGAGCAAGTGTACCCCAGGAGCTACCCCCAGGAGGGGGGTCTCGCCCAGCGTGGCACCCTGCGGGGGGGCGGGGGGAGACGTCAGTGTGGCAGGGGTCTCGGATTCGGTTGTCCTGCTAAATCTTTTCTGTGTGTGTGTGTCTCCCCCTCCCCTGCCCCTGCAGACCATACTGAATTCCATGCACAAGTACCAGCCCCGCTTCCACATCGTCAGAGCCAATGACATCTTGAAGCTCCCTTATAGTACCTTTCGGACCTACTTGTTCCCTGAGACTGAATTCATCGCTGTGACCGCATACCAGAACGATAAGGTAACCACAGGGCCTTTTCGTTTTCACCCCTACCACTTTCCCTGGCCCTTTAAGCGGCTTTCCATCAGGGTGAGAGTGTTAAAGGAAACTGGAGTGCGAGGCTTCAATTTTCTTTTGTGATTTGACCTTCCCTAGAGCATTTGGAAAAGGGGCGCTGGCTTCTCCGAGGAGCCACGGACAAAACCCTCGACCGGCTAGAAATGCAGTGCGGAGTTGAAAATGCTGGATTCGTTTTGTCACTGAGTGGTTCTGATCCCCCGTGCTGGTAGTGCCACTCCAGTGCCCGACTCCCGGGGCCTGGTGGTATTTCTTTCCGTTTCCATTCTTTTCCCCTTTCAGGGGAAGGGCCAGGATAGTAAGTTTGAAAGGAACCAGCTAAAAATTTTAGGCAAAAGCCTTTTGGAATCCTGGGAAGAGAATCACAGTAGAGAGACCAGCTTTTCTTCGCTGGCCAGAAATCCTGAGTAGCTGGTCTGGTTTTTATTACCCTTTATACTGCTCTGTTTTTTATGGTGTGTGTGTGTGTGTGTGTGTGTGTGTGTGTGTGCGTGTGTGTGTGTGTGTGTGTGTGCGTGTGTGCGTGTGATAGAGAAAAGCTTACCCTCATCCCAGCTCATGCTAGTTATGTCCTTGGAAGCTTTGACTTGGCTGGAAGGTGCCACAAGTGTTACTTTGAAGGAAAGTTTTTCTCCCTCTGGGCCTGAAGCTGGGAATTCTAAGGGCCCTCAAAGGGGCCAGCACCCGGGAGCTTCAGGTTTGGAGGCCGAAGGTCATGGGCACCGAGCACCCAGGCCAGCCGAGTGGCCCTTGCGGGTGATTCACCCGTCCCAGCTGGGCACCTGGTAAGGGACAGCGACAGGCGGGGGAGGGGCGAGGACTCTGCTCTCCTGGCCTGAGCCCCAGCCCACAGCGGGAGTCCCACACCTGACACACCCTGCCTCTCCACAGGTCCCTGTGGACTCCCAAGGAGCCCCAGAGAAATCTTCTTAAATCTCCCGTCCTCCCCTCCTTGCCAAATGCAAAAGTAGAGATTTTACCTCTAGTAACTTCTTTCAAGAACAAGAAATCCACGAAAGGGGCCTAATTCCACCGCTGAGTAACTGTAGATGTAACTTCCCCACCCCCAAAGGGAAAGGGTTGGAAAGGTCCAGCTGCTCCTCCTCCCTGGGCCTGCAGAATGCAGCCCCTCTAGCCCCGGGACCCTGTGAAAGTAGTTGTGAGTGTAATAATCCCGTGTAGCATTTCTGATCAGACCTAGGACCCTCTAATGGGCCTAATGACGGTGGCAGAATACATAAATGAAAACAAATGTTTCTAGTGGTCATTCAGTGATTTAAATCTCGAGTTGCCAATATTGTAATAACCACCACCATAACCACCACCGCCCTCAGATCTCCCCAGCCAAAAAAATAAAAAATAAAAATCACTCTAGCACGAGGGTAGCGAGACCCCATAAATCATTTTATTAGATCCGTGGAAAAGGTTGGATAGAGTGCATGCTGGGCGTGTGTGCGTTTGTGTGTGTGTGTGTGTGTGTGTGTGTGTGTGTGTTTGAAGGCAGGAAAGTATTCACTGCATTTCATAATCAGTCACACTATATAAAAAACCAGTAAAAGCATACTTTTCAGATCTCTTGTCCTTCGTGACAACTTCGGGGAAGTTCCCATTTCTAACCCCAAGCTAAGTCCTTGAAGTTCTCTTCTCTGGACACTTTCAGACAGGGACCCTGGTTTTGGCCTGCTACGGCTGGACAGACCTGTGGGACTCTGTACCCGCCCGTGGCTTCCCCTCCACTTACCCTGGCACATTTCTTCAAGACTCTTATGTTGAATCTTCCTAAAAACCATTCTAGAAAGTGAAGCCAAGGTTTCTTTCTTGCTTATGTCTCCTCCTCTAGATAACTCAGTTAAAAATAGACAACAACCCCTTTGCGAAAGGTTTTCGGGACACTGGAAATGGCAGGCGAGAAAAAAGGTGAGATGATTATCCATTTCTTGGGCAATATAGAAAACAAGTCACGTTTTTAGAACTGAATTTGCAGGGGTCAGTGGAGGAAGGGCAGCATTCCCACTGGGACTGGGTAGGTGGGAAGCAGTTTGCTCCCCCTTTGCTAAGCTATTGTCTATGTCCATAGTACTTTTTCTGCCTCTACCTATCACCCCCGGGAACTCCCCAGCCTACACCATAGGCATTTCTAGAAAAGTATTGAGGATAACAAATTCCATAGGAGTACCTATTCATTGTTAATTAATTTAAGTTCATTCTGGGAAGGTTCTAGGAAACCACACCATTCACAAAATGCTGTGGAATTTTTGCAGTCTTGTCGTCCAAATATCATCAGACAGAATGGGGCCCCCTTGAGAAATCTCTGGCTCCCTCTCGCCCTCCTCCGTGGGTACACAGCAGCGTATCGTTTTGCATTAGGTAGACAGCTGGCGAACTATACTAAAGAAGCTCTCCCCTCCCCCATCCCTGTTCCAAGATTTTTCTAAAATCCAGAAAGGTAGTTCCAGTTTTTAACCTATCCCCTTGGGGGGGGAGGGTGAGCATTAAAAAATGTTTTCTAACATCTCAGTAAATCTGAACTCCAATTAACATGTTGGTAAACTGATTACCGCAGAATGCACCATGAAATAACCACATCCGCTTGACCTTAGCAACGAAACTCCAGGAGCTGGGCAGGCTGGGGCCAGGCGGCACTGTGTTCACGAGCTTGGACACCCAGTTTGTCCATCCCCCATACGACCTGCCGTCCAGCTGTCTCTGGCCAAGCCCACAGCCTCTTGCCTTGCCTTTCTAGACAAGATCTCATAGCCCAAACGAAAGCCCTTTCCTAATAACTGGATCTTGAATAAAGGCAGCTGGAACCTCCCTGCTTCCCTCCGTCCCCCAGGGCCACACTCTTTGGCCCAGTTAGAGGGTCAAGAGTAATGCCAGGCCCCATGTGTCTGCCCCGGGCCAGCAGATTTCAGGAAATGAGTGGGGAGCTTTGGAAAGGACAAAGCCAGCCCAGAGGGGACCCGGGTGTCACAGCCTGTGTCTCTGGGCGGGGGACTCTGCTGCAGGAAGCAGCTCACCCTGCAGTCCATGCGAGTGTTTGATGAGCGACACAAGAAAGAGAACGGGACTTCGGACGAGTCCTCCAGTGAGCACGCGACCTTCAGCTGCTTTGCCCAGGCCTCCTCGCCAGCAGTGTCCACTGTAGGGACCTCAAACCTCAAAGGTGAGCCTGGCCGCTTCCCGCCGCCTGGAGCCCTGGTGCCCCCAGCCTGGACATGAGTGCAGGGGACAGGAGAGTGCTGAGCAGGGCCAGCAGACCCCTCTAGTTCTGTCCACAGGAGCCAAAGGTCACACGGTGTATCAGGTGTGTCCTGTCTTCTGGAGAGCACAGGAGAGCCCAGACCCCACTCCCCAAACCCTTATTTGACTCTGTGTGTGTGTGTGTGTGTGTGTGTGTGTGTGTGTGTGTGTGTGTGTGTGTGATATCTCTGGACAGGGTAAGCTTTTAGAGGACACCCAAAGTGTCTCCTCTACTTTCTGTCTCTACCTGGCCCCTCACGCATGCAAGATCATCTCCATCTGCTAATTACCACAGAGAGGGGAGGGAGTGGGGGGTCGAGGGGTTCTCAGCCACCAGGAGTTCCCTTTGGAGACCAGTGGGGGTCTGGGGACCTGGGGTGGGGGTGGGGCTGACAGAGGAGGTTCAGAGCAGCACCCTTTATTTCCGGACACCCCTTTCTGCAGGGACAGGAAACTCCCCGAGTGGGTATTGGGGGTGTCTCTGCACCCCCCCAGTTCAGAAGGAGGGAGTCTTTAGGAACACATCCGTCCCGAGTTACTCACAAATTGGTGGAAGGTGCCAAACTTGATCCTGCACTGCTGAAAGACTCTGGTGGGGCCTGAAATGTGTCCCTACAATGATCTTTAAAGCTAGGTCCAGCAGAAACCTTGAGCACATTTTACTTTTAAAAAGTTTATTTGCAATCAAATAGGTGCAGCCTCCCTGCCACACAGCGGGAGCTTGGTGGACGCTGGTTTTAAGAAAAAGTCAGATCATTACAATGAGAAGGGCTGGTACTTGGAAGGGCCCCTGGGTGAGGGAGGGACGCTCAGAGGGGTGTGGAGGCTTCTGATTCTTTGTGAACCTGCTGCCTCAGAGAGCAAAGGTGCAGTCTTTAGGGCCATTCTGCAGATGAGAAAACTGAGGTGTGGAGACCTGTGAGGGGCCCGGTGGTGGCAGCCAATAGGAGGGCTAGCCGGGGCCCCACGTGAGAGCGACCCCGCTCCGGGCCAGGCTAATCCTTCTTGGGGATTCCAGACCTGTGTCCCAGCGAAGCCGAGAGCGACGCGGAGGCCGAGAGCAAGGAGGAGCGAGTCCCCGAGGCCTGCGACGCTGCCAAGATCTCCACCACCACGTCGGAGGAGCCGGGCCGCGACAAGGGCAGCCCGGCCACCCTCAAGCCGCACCTCTTCGGGGCCGAGCCCTGCGGCCGGGCCCGGGACAGCGCGCGGCCGGACAAGGCGTCCCCGGACTCGCGCCACAGCCCGGCCACGATCTCGTCCAGCACCCGCGGCCCGGGCGCAGAGGAGCGCAGGAGCCCGGGGCGGGAGGGCGCGGCGGGGGCCAAGGCCGAGGAGGCGCGCGCGCTGCCCGGCAAGGAGGCCTTTGCCCCGCTGCCCCTGCACTCGGACGCGGCCGCCGCGCACCTGCAGGGCCCGCTGCCCAGCCTCGGCTTCGCCCCCGGGCTGGCCGGCCAGCAGTTCTTCAACGGGCCCCCGCTCTTCCTGCACCCCGGCCAGTTCGCCATGGGTGGCGCCTTCTCCAGCATGGCCGCGGGCATGGGGCCGCTGCTGGCCACCGTGTCCGGCGCTTCCTCCGGCGGCGTCTCCGGCCTGGACTCCACCGCCATGGCCTCAGCGGCCGCGGCGCAGGGACTGTCTGGGGCCTCGGCGGCCACCCTCCCCTTCCACCTCCAGCAGCACGTCCTGGCTTCCCAGGTAAGCTGGCCTCGCCTCCGAAGCCCTCCCTGCTGGCCTGGAGCCCGCGGCCCGCCAGCCCCCTGGCCGGGCACCTTTAGATAACAGTTAGGTTCCGAGATTTCCCTGTTGAGCATTGCTGGACCCAAGGTTTTGACCTTGAGTCACCATGAATTAACTCATCTGCCCTCCCACATAAGACCCTTAGAAGTGCATCCTAGGGCCATCTGTGGCCCCCGAAAGGAATAGCATGGGGGAGAACAATTGCTCGCAGCCCCATTGAGCACCAGCTTGCTCTAGTCTGACTCGAGGGCTCTGGCTCTTCCATGGGGCATGGAGCCCCTTTGCTTTTCGGGCAGAGGAAGAGGCCCAGAGATGTTGAGGCACTTGTCTGGGGTCACACAGCCCCTCCCCCGGGGGGGTGGGGCTCAACCTGTTCCTGGAAGGCCGGCTCTGGAGTTTCTTTGAGGAGGGGCTTGGTTTTTGCTTTTGGGGTCTGTTTTGGTTTTGCTTTGTCTCAGAGCTGAAGTGTCTCTGAAATGTGTCATAGATGACATTCCCCACCCCCCACCCCCGCCCCCAGGAACTGGACAAGAGGGAGACTGAGGCTGGGGAGGAGAGGGAGTCCTTGGGGTAGAAGCCAGTCCTGCCTTGGGGGCTCTGCTCCCCACCCCAAGGGGCCATCCATGCCCGCAAGGGTTAAGGTTTCCGCATGTGTGGGGCACGGCAGGAGTGGGTCAGGCGGGGCTGCAGGGCTGTGCAGCCTAAGTGCTCAACAGCTGTGCCAGGGAGTAGGGTAGCCGGGAAGGCTCAGGCCGCCCAGGACGCCCTGATCCCGGAGAGGGTGTCTGGGTTTCCGCAGGCCCTCGGCTTTTGTTTTGTCTAAGCACATTCGTCTCCCTCTGGAGCCAAGAGGCAGGGCGGCCTCCCTGTCCCGTGGTCTAGGGAGGAGGGAAGGGGGGCAGCTGGGGCTTTTCTTGGGTCCCCTGGAGACCCTTTCCCCGGTGGGCAGGCGTGTAGGGAGGGCCCGGAGGCAGAGCCTTTGCCTCGTGCGTTTGGCTTCCTCCCTGAGGGACTTCCTTGGGAACCTGGGCCCAGCCTGCAATCCCCACCTGTGCCACCCTCCCCACCTGTTACACCGCAGCGTTCGGGGGTGATTTCTTGGGCTCTGTGGGTGACGGATGACCTTTAGACTCCCCTCCCTCTGGCATCCTTCTGCGTCAGGTCTTCCTTTTATTTTATTTAATTTTTTTTAATTTGGAAGACTTCTAGGGCCAGGGTGGAAAATTGGGGCGGGACTGGAGTGACAAACCCATGTGGTCTGTGATCACCTGGGTCCCCTGTGGCCGGTGGCCGCCTCCGGGGGTGTCCTGAATCACCTCCAGTCCCAGGAACAGGTGCGAGCTAGCTCCACCCCCGGGGAGGCGTCCCCGGCCCAGGCCCAGGAGCCGCGTGCTGACTCCGCTCTTTCTCTCGTCCCCAGGGCCTGGCCATGTCACCTTTTGGAAGCCTGTTCCCGTACCCCTACACCTACATGGCCGCAGCGGCCGCCGCCTCCTCCAGCTCCGTGCACCGACACCCTTTCCTCAGCCTGAACAGCATGCGCCCGCGGCTGCGCTACAGCCCCTACTCCATCCCCGTGCCCGTGCCCGACAGCAGCCTGCTCTCCAGTGCGCTGCCCGCCATGGCCGCCGGGCCCCTGGACGCCAAAGCCGCCGCCCTAGCTGCCAGCCCCGCCTCTGTCGCCGCCATGGACTCCGGCTCTGAGCTGAACAGCCGCTCCTCCACGCTGTCCTCCAGCTCCGTGTCCTTGTCGCCCAAACTCTGCTCGGAGAAGGAGGCGGCCACCAGTGAACTGCAGAGCATACAGCGGCTGGTCAGCGGCCTGGAGGCCAAGCCCGAGAGGTCTCGCAGCGAGTCCCCCTGAGCCCTCCCTAGAAAGTCTCTTCATTCCAGTTCAGTCAAGTCTGCAGGGCACTTTTTTTGGATGTAAAACAAACCACAGGGCCTGCCGTGGGCGTCCCCTTGCTTTGGGGTTGGTGTCTGGGAAGGGGCGCCGGACTCCCTGGAGACAGTGCGTGAGCCAGGCTCTGTCTTCTGTGTGTGGTTTATGTATCCGGGATCTGGCTCGACTTCTGGGGGCTCTGAAATGGCTGTTGCATAGAGTGATGGGGGGGGGGTGTATGTGAGAAGAGTTTTATTCCAGAACAACTTCCATGGAGGCTGGTCTGGAAGCTGGGGCTAAAGAAACAGTAGCCAGGCCCAGCAGGGGGAGGGGAGGTGTTGAGAACCATCTTCCTCCACGTGGATTTATATATACATATATATATATTTTTTTCCCCCTTCACTCTCTCAAGTGGAAACAAAAATTAAAAAAATTTTTTAAAAAGGGACAAATGAATACATGAATATGATTCTGTTTGTGAAGATTGAAAACTTTATAGAGAGACTTGCAAGTCCGTTCCCCGACCATTGGTGGGTGGCGATGCTGGAGGCGGCAAGTCCTCACCCTTCTTGTTTAATCTCTCTTCTGTGTCTTTTTAATATTCTTGTGATGTTTTCAGAGCCACTGTAGGTCTCTTCCTGCATGTACCACAGTCATGTATTTGTGGGTTTTTATTTTGGACGCTCGCTTTTAGGGAGAACGACCTCACCCCAGCCTCTACCCTCAGTCCTGTGCCCTCAACCCAGAGAAAGCGGGTGGGGGGCATCCAGGGAAGGGGTTGGCTTAACGAAAACAGTTTATTTTATCTCAGCTTTGTAGCAGGATTCCTGTTCCTCTTTGAGAGTTCGTTCTCTTTCCTGTATATGCAATAACAAGGTTTAAAAAAAATAATAAAGAAGAAGCGAGACTATTAGACAAAGTATTTATGTAATTATTTGATAACTCCTGTAAATACGTGGAATATGAATGCTCGGAAAATTAAACTTTAATTTATTGACAATTGTACATAGCTCTATGTAAATAGGGTCGCAACTGTCAGGTTGTGTCCTTGTTCTCCTTTAATTGGTTTTATTTCCAGGTCAAAGGATTCTCTGTTCACACTGAGCGTCAGACCAGACTTCCTGTACCAACACCTACACACTTTGAAAAAGAGCTTTCTGCAAAATTATTTCTCTCTCTCTCTCTTTTTTTTTTTTTTTTAATGTCTGAGGGTGCAAGGAAAGTGCTATTTCCCATTTTAGCCAAAACCAGGGAAAGGTTTGGCACTTCTTGGCTCCGAATGGCATTACGACCTAACACCCTGGCTGGGGGCTGAGATGGCTGTGGGAGGGAGAGGCCGTGGTTTGACTTCCTAATCTTCCTTTGGTATTTGTGTTTGCTAGTCTCTGAGTCCCTCCAAACGCGTGGAATTTACTGTGTTGTCAATGGGATGGCGCGCTGTCTAGTGCTACAGAGGCTGACGTTCAAAAGAGGTGCTCGGAGCTGGTTTGGAAAGACAACTCATGGAGGGGGCTTCTGTGTTTAGCTCTTGGTGAATTCTTTGGTTATCTGTGTCCTCCCCCCCTTTAAAACATCACTGAAATTTCAATAAATTTTTATTGAAATACCTCTGGGCCTCGTGTTTAAATGCTTATTGGAGGAGTTCTTCAGAACGGAGGGAAGAAAAGGGGCTTGGTCCCTTCTCTTTCCCCAGCCCCCTTCCCTTCTCCTTTAAATAATTAAGACCGCCCCCAGTGAAGCCAAGTGACCTGTCACTCACGTTACAGACCAAAAACCAAAAGTTCCCGACACTGCCCGCCGAGGCGTAGGGGAGGGAGCCGCTTCAATCTGAAAACCCTTTTCCTTTAAATGAAGCAGCAAAACTGGACACAAGAGGAGCCTGATTAGAATTCGGAAAGAACAGTCATTTTAGATACTTAGGGAGTAATAGGAAAAGTTCGCCTCGGTCCCTGGGTCAGGCCCCCCTCTCCGGGACTCCAACCTCGGAGAGTTGGAGTGCTAGCAACCTTTTTTTTTCTGTTTTAAGCTCGCTCTGCCGCTGGAAGATCTAGGCATCCAAGTCAAAAATACTGTATTTCCCAGTGCCGTATGCTTGGCCTGGGCAAAGGGTCACAGAGTCGCCCAACCTGGCGTGCCCAGCCCTAGCCACTGTCCCCTGCGCCCAGGACCAGCTGCCCCCGGCGCCCCCTGTCAGACGGTTGTGTTCTGCAAACGCTGTGTCCCTCTCCAAGGAAAGGTAATGGGAGTATGTACCCCCTCCTCTAAAGGAAGAGCCGCAGGAGGCTGGCACGCCCCGCTCCCCTCCAGCGTCTGCAGACAGCTGTCCTCGCTGGCTTTGGGAATCCCATTTATCTTCAAAATACTCGGTGAAAAGTGGCGGGGCTGCGACAGTCCTTCAGCCTCCCGTTTCGCCATGGGGGTGCGTGTATGTTTTAGGGTGCGGGCACGACAAGAAAGTCAACCCTGAGCTTTGCTTGTCCGGGGGCCTTGACGTGAAGACCTTGCTGGAGCCTGCCCAGCGACAGGAGCCCGCCAGCCTGTCACCTTCTGGCCCCTGGATGGCTGGCGAGCAGGGCCCCCTTCACGACCCCCTCTACTTGGGGAGGATTGAGGTCGCCACCTCTTGGGGAGGGGTGTGAACCCCTCCATCGCTGGCCAGGCACACGGGATCCCCATATGCTCTGCGGGGCTGTGTGGGGGAGATCCTAGTGTAGACAGACTGCGCATGGCAGGGAGGACTGGGGACCACTGAGGCCAGAGCTCCCCAGAGAACCCCCAGCCCGGGCACCAGCCCTGGGCACAGCAGCTGCTGCCCAGCGGAGCCAGTCTTGTGCCCAGCGAGCACGTGTGCGTTGTTCTGTCTCAGACACGGCGGGAGTTATGCGCTTCCAAATTGGGGAGAAAATAACTTGGTTTCCCAAGGGCAAGGGGCAACAAAATTTATTTATTTACTTTTGCTTTTCTTTTCCGTGCACATTGAGTTACCCCTTCGCCCAAATTTGGGGCCGTGCTCCAAGGTGGGCCCTGCCACTCCTTCCGGCCCCCTTCCCTCTTTCCTGCTAATCTCTGTGTATCTTATTTGTATATAGTGATGTTAATGAGTAACCCTGGTGGGGCTGGTGGACGGAGGGGGTGGCGGAGAGCCGCTCGCAATCTCTGGGTCTCGTAGTCTATTACTCACCTGGCGCCGGTCACAATCTCGCCTCGGGCTTTATGGTGGCTGCGGAGGCCGCCCAGGCCAAGCGGGGCCGGCGCCGGCGCCTCTTTCCCCGGGCTTCGAGTGCCACCTATCTGTCTGCTCCACCAGTGCGCCCGGTGGCGCACCCACCGCTTCAACAGGCTCAGGCCCGGGTGCTGCCGCCCTGCCCACCATCCTCCCCGACACCCCGCCCGCACCCCGCACACACGGCCCACCCCAGCCCCGGGGCTCGGGCGCAGAAGAGGCGGCCAGCGTTCCTTCCTGGAGGTCACATTAAATCCTGTTTAGGCCTCAGATGAGAAAAACATCCTCCCCCCAGATTCCAAAGAATGTTCAGAAAGTCAGCGTGGGCACCGTCCCTCGAAATTCTCTCCAAACTTCCTGGTCCTTATAGAAGGCTGTGGACCCGTGGGCAGGGAAGACCTGCTCCTAGGATGAGAAGGTCCCTTCTCCTCGGAGCCCAGGCCTCGGCCCTCCCCGGGTGTCCCGTCCCTTTGCCCCGAAGCTCCCTTTCTGGTGTTATACTCCTGTAGCTTTTCAGATTTGAGACCTGGCTGCGTCCACAGGGACACAGACCACAGCGACCAGCCTGCTGGGCCCCAAAGCTTGGTGGTTTGTGGATTAAAGGTTACACCCTGTGCCATCCAAGGCCCCTCCCCGCCGGCCCAGTCCCGCCAAGCCAGTTGGGAAGATTGGTTGGCTCCGACCCAGGTCTGGGCCCCGTGCAGGGGTGGGGAGGGGTCGCCTGTGCTGTGTTTGGAGCGGCGGGTGCAGGCGTCTGGCTTCCTACAACCTCTGGGCGCTAATTGCAGAGGTCGAAGGTCGAACTGGGGCAGAGACAAAGGTCAGGACTCTCAGCCCCCTTCTCAGGGCCAGCAACCCCAAGGAAGGAGCGGGGCGTGTGCAGGCTGGGAGGCGGGTCTCTCTGGGCCCCTCCGTCCTGGGACCCACCCTGTGTGTGTGTGTGTGTGTGTGTGTGTGTGTGTGTGTGTGTACCCGTCTCTTCCAATTTGGATTTAGAAGTTCAAGCGCAAGACAGTTCCGGATGTAGACGCATTTGGTTGTTTTATAATCAAGATGCGTATAATCAAGAAGTATCTGTTGCAGATGTCGGTGTGCAAAGTACACAGAACAACGTAATAAAAAAAATCGGCTGTTGTTTAGGGGGCATGTGCGTGGGCCAGGCACTCAGCACGTACCTCACAAACTCGGACAGCTGGAGCCCCGGGCGAACCCTGTAAGAGGTGACAGATTTGATTCTGTTTCACAGAGGGGAAACTGAGGCACGGCACTGTGAAGTCATTGCCTAAGGTTATCACTTCAAGGAAGTGGTGCAGCTGCAAGTCCAGCGCAGAGGATTTCGGGGTTTGAACCCATGTTGATTCTTAACTTTTGACATCGGTGGAGGTGTAGGGAGCGGGAGGTGTCTCTGCAGGACTTCCTGGGGAGTATCGCAGTGTCTTTGGCAAGGTGTGCAAAGTAGAAGGACGGCTTTTATTTAGGGTTCCCCTTATCTCCCACAGGGGAGAAGGTTGAGGGCTCCGGCTTTTCCCAGGTAAGTGGAGGCAGGAGGGGTCTCACAGAAAATACCAGCAGGTCGGCTCTGATAGAGGCTGTTCATGTCCATCCAGATGGGAGAGAAAGAGACAGACAGACAGACAGAGAGAGAGCAGGCACAGCTCTCCACCTGCAGGCTTTCCCTTCAGCCAGCTGGTGCAGGCCTGAGCTTCGGCTGAGGTGGGATCTCCTCTTCTCGCTTCTGATCGGCCGTGTGTCCCCCATGGACGGCAGTCTGTCTACCCAGCAACAAGGCTCGATGGGCACAAAGATTTTTGGCCCTTCCCTAAAAGGTCTGACCTACCTACCTGGCTTCCAGGCAAGTGGGTGTCCCTGGCTGCTCACTGCCATGACCCCTGGAGGACCCCAGACCCCCCCAGGCCCTAGAGGGGCAAGGCCCAGGTCTGGCTCTGGACAGCCTTGGGGGTCCTGGGTCTCAGAGTTGGTGCAGGCCCTGGAATGGGATGCAGGGGGCCTGGGAACCTGCAGACGCTGTCAGCTCCAGGCCCAAGCCTAGTCTGGGATTCCCAGCCACCTATTTGAGCTCTGAAACGCGATCCCCCCACTTGGGTTTCCCTGCTAATGACCTGGGCTCCGTTTGAGGTTGCCGAATTGCACCCGGAGGGGAAGAAGTGGCTCTCCAGCTCTGAGCTCTCCCTCCAGCTGCTACCTAGGCCTGTCCTCCTGCAGTCCCTGCTGGGGGGGGGGGGGGGACACGAGGCACAAACCCACACTGGCGCTGGTTCCTCCCGGCTACTTTTGGGCGTCCTCCACCCCGAAGCCGCCAGCCCCCAGCCCACGACCTTCTGAGCCCAGCAGGCCGTCCTGGTGCTGAGTGAGACCTGCTAGGTCAGGCCAGCAAGACCCAGGCCGAGGCAGCTTCGGTTCCCAGTGGCCATTCAGGGCTGGAACTCTGCTGGCCCCAGAATTCACCTACAGAAGTTTGTCACTGCACGAAACCTCATTTCAGATTCCAAGATGCTCGACTTTGGAGTCCAACTAAAAAGAGCTCTGGGGACGCTAAGAAATGGCACCTTAAATCTCGGCTGGGTTGAGCTCGACTTTGGGGCCAACCTCAATCTCTCTCTCTCTCTCCGTTTTAAACTTAACTGCAGGCCCCGAGAGGACCTCGGGCACGGTGTGATTACATGATTCAAAAATGCTACCAACTTATCAGCTGAATGATTATGAAGCCATTGTCACCTCCAGTGAGCTCTGTGCTAATTTATTCCCGTCAGAGTCACTCTACCTGGGCTGTCACGGGTAATAAAAGGAAACCTTTTCATAAAACAGAATTCCCTTTTACTACACGCCCCACCTCAAGATAAGGGTGAAAGGACCTGCAGGGGAGGTCACCTTCGTGGGGGACAAGGGACATGCTGGAGGGGGGGCTTCCTGGCTCCTGGGCACATGGTGGCATTAGGATTTGGTGTGTGGAAGTTTCGTTTTCTCCTGTCGCTTCGGAGAAAGGCGTAGTTCTTCCACGAAAACCATCTAGTGGGGCCGGGGCTCTGGACATTAGAAGAGAGGTATGTGCATCAGAGGGGGTGGCTGGGGTCCGAGGGTCACCTGGACCTTTTCCTCAAAGCTGAAATAAGAAGCTGAAGGCCGCACTCTTCTGTCCGCGTGGGATAATTCCTTTTACCTGTACTGCTCAGAACAACGCAAGCATTTACCCCCGACCCGGGAGTGGTCAAGTCCCAGCACGTCCCCAGCCCCCTCTGATCTGTTCCACGGAAGTTACAGCCTGTCTCTTCCTACTGTCCCCTTTACTGTTGGTCTCTTTCATTTTTTTATTCAGGCAAACACAGCAATAGCACCTGGAGACCCACAAACACATCCCCAGGGTGGGGGCTGCTCTCCGACAAGGTCGGACCCAGGGTCACGCCATCACCCTCACACCCAGCCTACATAAATCCTTTTGGGATGCCTGAGGGCCACTAAGGATGGATTTCTTCCCCGAGTCAAGGTGAGATTGATTTCGAGTGCAGTGATGTAAACTGGGGCTCCCAACCTCATCCTCATCCCCCACAGCCCCCCAGCACCCCATTTCAGTCCCCACCGGCCACACATTCCTCACCAACCTCTCTCCTACTCCAGACTCTGGCCCAAGATGTCCAAGTCGCAAAACACTGTGACTGCCGCCTGCGGAAGCCGAGGACACAGCCTTTCCTCCGTGTCCACAAACAGGCCCCTTCCGCCGCACTTTGACTTGACATTACAATTCTCTGAGTGTTTTTCTCCAATTCCTTGGAACATCCTGGTTTCCAAGTGAGGGCAGAGAGGTCAAACCAGGAAGAGGGGACTGACGTCTTCGGCACTGCCCTTGACTCGGCTCCTTCCCGGGGGAAAAGACACCAGCGACCTGCTTTGCGGAGCGCAGGGAAAGGACGATTCCACACGGGACTCTCCCGCACGACGCCTGGGCACCTGGCTGGGCTGTTCCTCTGCTGCCATCTGCTGGTTGGATGGGGAAGTGCAGGACACGTTTCCAATTCCTGTGGGAAGCTATCACCATTCATTCATTCATTCATTCATTCATTCATTATCACTCTTTTACTTATAAAATCGTGACCACTGAAACTTGATGTCTGTTTCACTTTCCAGCGAGGCAAGCTTCACAGCCGTCCTCCACCAAGAGGAGGTCTGACGACCTGGCTCTGCAGTAGAGCATTTCCCTAGCGTGAGTGAGGCCCTGGGTTTCATCTCCAGTCCTGCAAAGCAAACAAAAGAAATGAATCAAGTTAAATAAATAAGAAGAAAAGAAATACAGAGGCTAGAGGTGTCGCTCACTGGTAGGACCCTTGCTTAGCCTGCACAAGGTCCAGGCACCAAAGAAAGGAAGGAGCTGGGGTTCGGACAGGCACGGCTGAACTACACAGCAAGCCCACATCTCAAATCAATCAAACAAACAAACAAACAAGAAAAGACAAGTAGATAGCCAGGCCAGGACTCACTCACTGAAACTTGTGGAGATTCTCCTGCCTCAGCCTTCTGAGTGCTGGGATTCCAGGCGTGTGCCACCACGCCCAGCTGCTGGGCGTCCCTTAGTCAGGCAGCATAAGTCTGCCACACTCAATTCTCATAAAGTAGAGGCAGGGGGACCACATACAGTGACCCACAAGCAGTGTGGTGGGGGAGGGAAGGGTAAATAACATCCCTATTCAGCACTTGCCCACAAGGTGCCTGTCCCCTCCTCGGACTGAGGGGACAGAGGTCGCCATTGCTCCCTCCCGAGCATCCTGGAGAGTTGGTACGTGGTCTGTTTCTCCAGGAACTGAAGTCACGTGGGAGCTAATGAGCCGGACTCAGCCTACCCTGCGCAGTGAGCTGCTTCTCCGGCGAGCTGCTCCCTTGAGCCCCGTGGTGCTCCCCACGTCCCCTGACATCAGCAGGACCTGCCACAAGCCCTGGCAGTGTCATGTGGCTGCCAGGGCCTGTAGAATCGAGCGCCACCATCCACGGAACTCCAGGGCCTCCCATCCAGCCCTGCTTCTCTCTCCAGACAGGTCTTGCCTGACTGTCTTTTTCTCCCTCGGGCTGGGCTTTGAACTCACCACAATCCTCCTGCCTCAGCCTCCCAAATTCCAGGGTCAGAAGCATGCACCACCATGCCCAGCTCCTAGTTCTGTTCTTTTGTCCCAGCAAAACATTTATTGATACATTTCAGATATGCATAACGATAACACGCATCATTGGGAATTTGTGCCAGTACATGACATACATTACCTTCCCTCCGCCTCTCCTGTCATGTACAAAAGCTTTGTTTCCATTTCCCTTCTATTTTCACCTTTTTCCTTATTCCTTCCTTCCTCTCCCTCTCCCTTGTTCTTCTCCTCATTTGAATATTTTCTTCCAACTTCTCAATATCTACTATACAATCTCAGTCCTTATTTTCACTTTGTTTCTCACAGCAGAGAAACGATGTGGTCTTTATATTCTGTGTCCAATTTATTTCACTCAAGAATATAGTCTTCAGGTGTATCCATTTAGCTAGAAATGTCTGAACCCAACCCTTCTTGATGGCAGAGTAGTGCTCCGTTGTACAAAAATCCACATCTTTCTCCAGTCGTAGTTGACAAGCCGACTTAGCTGTAACGAGCTGTGCCGCTGTAAACATGGGTGTGCGTGTATCGCTGTGATAAGACGCCTTTAGTTCTTTTGGGGAGAAATCAAGAAGAGGAGCAGCAGGTCCAAGGGGACCTCGAATCCTACTTTCCTGAGGAATCTCTACATGGATTTCCCCAGCGGTTGCACCAGGCTACCCTCCCACCCACCGGGGAGAAGTTTCCTTTTCCTCGCAGCCCAGCCAGCCCGGGCTACTGGTTGATTTCTTGGTAGCTGCTCTTCTTTCTGGAGTAAAATCCTGACTCCTGAAGCCAGACCCTGCCGGCCCTGCCCCGTCTTCCTTCTCCTGCCTCCAGGTCTTCACTCACACCCCCACACCTTGGGCCTGGGAACCGCACGGTCTTTGCTGGCTGTGCGGGGCGCTGCAGGCCCTGGGGGCTGCCCACCCGGCCTGTGGCCTCCTCGGCTCCGGCTTTGACAGTGAAAACCATCTCCAGCATTCTGGGAAGCTGAGGTAGAGGGATCCGAGTATGAGCTTAGCTGGAGCCCTGGAGACCTTGTGTAAGATGGAAAGGGAAGGGCGCAGCTCGCTGTGAAGGCCCCGAGTTCAAACCTAGTGCCATCAAAACCAAAACAAAGATCCAATTACCCCGGGTCCTCCGCAGGCGAGGCAAGTGCTCACCTGCTTAGCCGTCCATGCTCAGCGATTTTTACTGTTTCAATGGTTGTAAAAAATAATAATATTTAATTGTGAGACCCAACTTGACATAAAAATAGCCATTTTGTTTAAAAACCTCCACCTTGTGTCCTGTAACTTCCCTGAGAAGCTGGTACTTGTTTCCTTGGGAACTATCCACCCAACCAATGTGCACAGCTGCAGACTATACCTTTTTTTTTAGGTTTTTTGAGACAGGGTCTCACTTTGTAGTTCAGGCTGTCCCTGAGCTCAGCCTCCAGCTCACATCACAGCAATCCTCCTGCCTCTGCCTCCTGAGTGCTGGGACTACAGGCGTGAGCCACCACGCCCGGCACTGTGGTATGTGGTACTGGTTGCTGCTGGGCGTGAGTCTCCACACCCAGTATTGTATGTGGTTACCGGGGATTGAACCCAGGTCCTTGCACTTGCAAGACAGGTGCCGGAACCTCTGAACTAAATCCCTGGCCCCCAGACTATACGTTTTTAGAACTTACTATTCTATGGTAACTAGCAATGTAATGGTTGCTATTGACTTCTGTACAGACTCACTCCTGGCCTTTAACAATAGAATGATCTAATCACTTCTGCATCACAGCCTCCTGGTCACAGGTGTGGGGGGAGTAGATTTTAAATTCTGTGCCTTAGTCAAACATAGGGTCCCTTCTCCTTGGCTTGTCCGGGGGGAACGGACCCGAGGGGGCTAAGAAAGCTCTTGGTTGGACTTTAAGATCTTGTCATGTCCTGAAAGACTGTCACTTGTTGGGACTTTGGCATAATAAAATGACACTGAAGGCTACACGATATGTCAATCTTAGCATTTATAAGTAAAGTCTTACTGGAACATAGCCATGTTCATTTAGTTATGTATCTAGTTTCCACAGCAACTGTATGACTCTCCAGATAAGAAATACAGTATTTATTTTCTTTCTTTCTTTCTTTCTCTTTCTCTTTCTTTTCTGTTACTAGGGATTGAACCTGTGGCCTTTGGCCTGAGTTATATCCTAGGCATTTTTATTTGTTTTGAGACAGGGTCTTGCTAAATTCTTAAAATGTCCAGGCTGAGTTCAACCTGGTGATCCTCCTGCCTCAGCCTCCCAGAGGGCTGTGATTATTATTATTATTTTTTCCTGTTCCTTTTACTGAAAAAGATTTCACAGGCTGGTGTCAAGTGAGGGGATGGCTACTACTATTACAAGCTCGAGGGTACCAGAAAGTCTGGGGTCCATTTGCACAAGTAAGAACGGAAAAAGGCAAAAAGAAAATGGCAGGCCACTGCCAGAGCCATTTGCAGGAGCCGTAAACGTGCTACTGAGAGTCTCAAAGCTGTTCTGAGCTAATGTGGGGCGCACGCCTGAAACCAGCTACGGAAAGGCTGAGGCAAGAGGACCACACGTTCACATCCAGCTCGGGAAGTGTACTGAGATTCTAAAAATAAAAAAGGCTGGGACTGGAGCTCAGCGGTGGAGCGTCCCTGGACTGAGTCCTCTGTTCTACAAAGCCAAACACATAAATGTTTTGAAAGAGAACGAAGCTACAGAAACCAAAGACATCTAGCACTTAGAAGTTCCTCAATTAAAAGTCCTGTTACTCCCTCAAGGTCGCCTCCTTGGGTGGCTCTGGCCACCGTTAGGGTCAGCAGAGTGTGGGAATCAGAGCTGGTGACCCCAAGGCGAAGCCAGCTTGGTTTAGAGCCCACTGCTCCGTGAAGCAAACTCCGAACCCTGATGCTGGGGCTAAGCTGAGCGTCCATGAATAATCTGTGATGTTTTCCATGGCTTGGCACATGTATGAGTCATGTGGAGGCCCTACCCAAGCCTGGGGTGAGCCCACGTGCCATCTCTGGTTCTCTCAGACCCCAACCTCCACGAAAATATCACCATTATCATTTTGTTGTTGTTGGATTTTTTCAGGTTTTTTTTTTTTTTTTTTTTTGAGACAGGGTCTCACTTTGTAGTTCAGGCTGCCCCTGAGCTCACTATGTAGCCCAGGTCAGCCTGAAACTCAGCAATCCTCCTGCCTCTGCCTCCTGAGTGCTGGGATTACAGGCGTGAGCCACCACACCCAGCATTGTGGTATGTGGTTACCAGGGATCCAGTTTGGGACCTTGCACTGGCCAGGAAGACTCCAGAGCTAAATCCTCAACCATATTATTACCATTTTGAAGCCCCAAGATCTTCAGAAGCCAAATCCAAGCTGAAAATGGAGGCAATCACCCAGACAATTTAGGTGAACCTAGGTTGTACCCTGAGCCAGCTTTTTGACATCCATGTCTGAATTATTGGAGTAACTATTCCCATCCTACTTCTCACTGTGTGGTGGAAGAGGCCAGTTCAGCTAGGCCAGGTCATTTGTTCTGTCCGGGTAGGAGGCCCAGTAGTTACCCACTGAGGTAGGGCAAAAAACCCCAAGGCCCAGAGCCTCTGTCCTCCAGCCAGTTCGAGCCAGAAGTCAGTAGTCACCTGTGCAGGGTTCCCTCGACATCCACCCGCCTAATGCTGCCTCAGGAAACACCTCTCACACAAACAAGGAAGAGTCACCGTGGTTATGCGCCAAAGTAAAATTAAGCAAATGCCGCAGACTTTTAAGAACTAAGTTGAAAAGAAGTCTCCTATGATTTCTTAGAAAGCGTGAATTGTGGAGACTGGCATTTGTGCCTCGGGGTATTCTCGGTGTTTCTGACCCTAAAAAAAGCACTTAAACATCGCAGCGTCTGTACTCTCGCCTCTTGTAACAGAGCCCACAGGGCTGGGGAGTCCGGCCCGGGACTGAGCATGCGCGTCGTGTGTGCAAGGCCGCGGGTTTCGTCCCGGATCCTGATAAAGATCGAGCTTGGTGCTGATAAAGATCGCGCTCGGTAGAGTGGTCCGGAGGTGGCCCTGGGAGAGGCCACGGGGTCCGATGTCGCCGTCACCCTTATTGTTTGGAGGCCAGAGGTCGCATCTGCTAAAGTGAGTAAGATCAGCACAAGGCTGCTGCCCCGGATGGCCCTACCAGCCCTGTCCCCGGCCGGGCTACCACAATGACACAGGAAGGCCACGGCCCCTCATCACTCCAACAATGACCGTCTGTGCATGAACGTTTTATGGGCTCTGGCTGCCCAGTTCAAAAGTAGCCAACCAGCGTCAGCTGAGATTGAGTAAAAGTGGACTCCCAGCACCCCGGAGTCTCTCGTCTCTGTCCTTGTTTATTTCTGCTTGTGGTTCACACCAGGGAGGCCAAGAAAGGTGGGCTTGTTCACAGCCAGAGTGAGGAAATAGAGGGTTAGGGGCCAAGCCAGGGCGCCAAAGGTTTTGTTTGTTTGAGACAAGGTTTCACTTTATAGTTCAGGCTGGCCTTGAACTCACCATGTAGCCTATAGTTGCCTCAAACTCGAAGCAATCCTCCTGCCTCAGCCTCCCCAGTTCTGGGATTACAGGCTTGAATCACCACACCCAGCTAGTATATAGGGAGATTTTTTGGGGGGAAGGGTTGTTTATTCTGTTTTGTTTTGTTTTGTTAGGGAACCAATGGGATGTAAGGACTTTTACATGTGAATTAAAATAGATGAAGCAATACTGAAAATCACACTGGAGTGTGCCTGTGGTCATTTGTATGGCTTGTGGTCTCCTCTGTGCCAACCTTCGGGTCAGCAAGATTGTCCATGACTACTAGTAGTGGCACAAGCCAGCACTCTGGGAGGCTGAGACAGAAGGATTGCGAGTTTGAGCCCAGCCTGTCTCACACAGAAAAATAAAAAGGGCTGGAGATGTAGCTCCATGTCAAGGCCTTAGGTTCAATCCCTAGTAACCCACATACCAAAAACTAAAATAAAATAAACAAGAGTGTCGCTGTCATTCTGACTGCGGGTAGACCCTCCCGGGGCCTGCGGAGGTGTCTGTGCTAGTCCGTTCTCATGGGGAATCAGAGTTCGGACAACAGTCTTTCTTGGAATCAGTGTTCTGTCAGATGCTCCAGAGAATCTCCAAACACCGAGGACCTGCTGGAAATCTCAAAGGTGACTTTTCATCTCATTAGTCATTTGTGAAAAGTGAAAAAAAGAAAAACATAACACCCCTTTTTTAAATGACAGTAGAATTTTGAAAAGAACACCAAAGAAGTCACAGCACCCCAAAACCCTAGATTTGAGAATTCAGGTTCATTTGTGCGGCCTGGAGCAACTTCTCTTCCCTGGGGTGTGGAGCCTGAGCGCTCTGGATGGGCATCGCTTCGTGCAGTGCTGGGATTCGAACTCAGGGTCACACATACCTTAGCCGAGTACAGTACCGCTGGGCGGCACCACCAGCCCCCCGTGGTGGATTCTGTGGCTTTTCTGGATCAGACTCTGACAGGACGGCTCAGCTCTGCAAAAGCTGGTACACACAGTGTGTGAATAGAGAGCGGGCACACCACACCCACACTAAAACTGAGATTTTATTCATTCATTCATTTATTTGCCTACTTACTGATTTGTGAGACAGTCTCATGGTGTAGCCCAGGCTAGCCTGGAATTTGTGGAGATCCTCCTGCTTCAGCCACCTGAGGGCTGGGATTATACATGTGGCCACCATGCCCAGCTAGGCTAAGATTTTATATAATTTTTATGGCATGAAGGATTTTTCTGTGGATTTTTTTCTCAGTCGTTAAAAAACTGCATTCTGTTATCCTCCCAAAGGCGGGGCGGAGTTGGGCCGCTGGACCTGGTGCCCAGGTCAGGATTTGGAGGTGGAGTTAGCCCTTCCTAATCCTGGTGGAGAAAGCAGTCGCATCAGGGGTCACCAGGTGTCAGGGGCAGGGTTCCAGCTCAGCCGCGCCATTCCTACCTCAAGGCCCGAAGTCCCAGCGGCCTGTGTCTGGAGATGGTCGCCAGGGACATTGAGGTCATCAGCAGCCGCCGGTCCAGTGTGTCGGGTGCTGTTCCAAGAAGAGGGATCAGGATGTGGGCTCAGAGGCTTCAGACAGGGAGGCTGAAGAAGGGCAGCAGGCGGTGGCATGGCCCGGGCTCCGGAAGACACCAGCCCAAGGCCAGCTTACCAGCTGCGGGATAATAGTGAAATGAGTTTGGGGTTTAGACTTTGCTGCCGTTGCCTGGCCCGCCACTGTCCTGGCCTAGCGCCCATTTTCTTTTCAGCTGTTTTCTTTTTTCAGTGTTGGGTTTGAATCCAGGCCTCGTACATACCTGGGAAGTACTACCCTCAGAGCTGCCTCCCAGCCCTTAACCTTTATGTATCTAAAACAAGGTCTGGCTAAATGGCCCGAGCTGTCCTTGAACTTGTGATCCTCCTGCCTCAGCCTTCTGAGTCGCTTCGATCCCAGGTGTCACCACCCAGCCCCAGGCTGTTCCTGATCTCCTCAGTGACATTGTGAGGTGGCTGATCCGTTTCCTTCTCAGCCCTGTGAGATGGGCTCGTTGAAAGGCGGGATCTCGGCGCTTGTGGGAGTCAAGGCACCTTCTAGAGACCCTGCGGCTGTGTGGGATGTCAGAGGAAAGGGAAGGGGCCCTCACGGCCCCTGGACCACCCTTGCTTTGTCCTCTGGAGTCGAAAACACCATGCTCCGGGTTTCCTCTGGGGGAGGATCCATTTTACGAGCTCGGAAGGACAATGTCCCTCTCTGTGGGCGGGGTGCCAGGGCCTGCTTTGTTGTTGAAAGGCAGGATCCGAGGCGCCTTGGCGACTAGGGATGGGTGACCTTGGCACGGGTTTAACGAGGCTCAGGCGGTGGGCACTTCCCGGCCCGCACCCTCCTCCCCGCCTCGGACCCTCTGCTGCCCCGGCCTCCGGCAGAGCCACCCTGGACGGAGGGGAGGAAGTGGTCTCCCTGGGGACGGCTGGCTGCCCAGAGGGACAATGGCTGCGCCTTGCTGTTTGTCTTGTGCTGAGAGCCCTGGGCTGCGGAAGCAGGGTAAGAATCCAGGGCCATTGTGCGGGCTCCCGTGTCCCCCGTCCTCCCCCCACAGCCCCCCAGGGCCACTCCGGACCCTGCTGCTCCTCAGAGTCCATTCAGAGTGCTCGGAAAGTGGGCACCCGGTGCTTTATCCCAAGGGATTCAGGTGCGCATTTTCGGGGTTCCGACTGGAACACAGAAGCACCCCCAAATGACCATTTCCTTTACGGAACATGGATCGTGTCCGAAGCTGTCCACACCCCAGCTGTCCTCTTGGTCTCCATAGGACATCGGGCTTCCAAGCTGCACACTGCCTGGAAAACGGCTGGTGTTGGGGACAGAGAGACACAGGCTTCTCACGGGCTCCAGCCCACGTTAGGAACCTGCTCAGATTCGCAGACCTCACAAGGCCAGTGGCTACAGCGGCATTTGCCGTCTCACAAGGCTTCTGTCACTGAGCAGTTTCTATTACCAAGATCACACAGGACGATCTCATTCTCTGCTCAGCAGGATTTACCTGTGAGCTTCCTTGCTAGGGCTGCTAAACCTGAAGCCTTATCTGTCACTCCAGGAATTCAATTCAGATAATAAAATAATTCTGGTTTTTATCATGAGGTTTGTTGAGCTTCCAGACTCACAGACAAGGGTGACAAAATCCTTGAGGGCCACAGGCCACTTTTGCAACCTGTGAGATTCCTCAGTGCCCATTAAAAATAAGGTGCTGGAGGCCAAATGAGGTGGCAAAAGCCTGTGATCCCGGCTCCTTGGGAGGCTGAGACAGGAGGATCTCTAGTTCCAGGACATCTTGGGCAACTTAGCAAGATCCTGTCTCAAAATAAAATAAACAGTGAGACACAGGGGGCCCTGAATTCTTTTTTGTTCTTTTGAGACAAAGGCTCTCTTTTGTAGTTCAGGCTGGCCCTGAGCTCATCCTCGAACTCACAGAAATCCTCCAGTCTCAGCCTCCCAAGTGCTGGGATTACAGGTGTGAGCCACCACACCTGGCACAATAGCCCTGAATTCTTACACAGACACAGTCCAGAGGGTACAAAGGCTAAGGGAGGTTGCATGTGCAAAATACTACGTGACAGCTACTGGGGGCCACGGGTCCAACCTCACTGCGGACCGTTTAATGCCTTTATGAGATCCTGTCTTGACAGAAAAAACTTAGAAAGATTGAGGGTGTACCTCAGAGGGCAGGCCCTGGGTCCAATCTCTAGTGCTGAAAGAAATAGGAGGAAGGAGAAAGGAAGGAAGAAAGAAAGACAGGAAGAAAGAAAATAGAAGGAAAGAAATAAAGAAAAAAGAAGGAAAGAAAGCTAACAAGCAGGGGGCCCCTCCCTGGAATGGGGGTCCCTCCTGAAGCTCCGGCCGCATCAGGGAAGGGGTGGGGGCTGGGCAGGCTGCAGACCTGAGAGTCCCTGAGACCAGGGGAGCAGGTGAGCAGGTGAGGAGGCTCCAGGAACAAAGTCCCCACTCCCTGGCCTGCTCAGCGCCCCCGCCTTACTCACCCCAAGACCTCTCTCACTCACCGACTCCTTTGCCCACCCCTTCGGTTACACACCTGGATCAAGTAGTGACTTTAACTGCCTCATCAAGGCTGAATCTCAGACTTCTAGATAAAATTAAAAACTGTAGATTAAATAGGGTAGATATTTAAATATTGTCGATTGTAGGAATGACCAATGGTCTTGAATGAACATGAGTCAGGGAACGAATGAATGAGTGGGTTCATGAAAGAAGTGACTGAGCTTGTGAATGACAAGTAATGTCATTATGGTGGGTACACCTCAGAAGGAGAATAAATTACTACCAATGACATAAAAACCAAGCAGGGTGTAGGGGCTCACATGAATCATCTCTGCACTCTGGAGGCTGAGGCAGGAGGACTTCGAGCTCCAGTCCAGCCCGGGAAACTTAGCAACTTTGCAAGATCCTGTCTCAAAATAAAACCAAAAAGGTTAGAGATGCAGCTCACTGGGAAGGGCCTGGGGTCCAGATCCGTCAAGCCAGAGCTCTCTCGGAGCCCCTCCCAGCCGCTTGGCTGCGGTCGCTGCCATTAAAGTGCAATAAGGCCTCGTGGTTGTGAGTTTCTTAAATTAAAATGATAGACATTTTACAATAAAATAATATACAAAAGGCTCCTAGTACAGGACTGGCATAGTTTATTCTTAGTGAAAATATTACTCTTCGTATTGTGCTTCACATAGTTGGCACGACTGAGGATAGAACCCGGAGTCATCTCCCACTGACCTACATCCTCCACCCTTTTGAATTTTGAGATAGATTTCCCTAAGTTGGACTAAACACCCTCCTGCCTCAGCCTCCCTTCGGAGCAGCTGGCCAACAGGCATATGCTTTACCAGGCCGAAGTTTTCCTTTGTAGCCTAAAGAGTTTTTATTTGTTTTGTTTCCCTACCCACGATACCTCTCCCATCACTATTTTAATATTTACAAAGCGGGGCCAAATACTTCTTTCTATGTTTATTGTATTGTATTGTATTGTATTTTTGAGACAGGGTCTCGCTTTGTAGTTCAGGCTGGCCCTGAGCTCACTACATAGTCCAGGCTAGTTTCAAATTCATGGCAATCCTCCTGCCTCTGCCTCCCGGTGCTGGGATTACAGGCGAGAGCCACCAGGCCCAGCCCAGCACTGGTATGTGGCACTGATTGCTGGCTTGAGTCTCCATGTCCAGCATTGTTGTATGTGGTTACCGGTATGGAACTAGGGACCTTGCACTTGCAAGGCAGGTGCCGGAACCACAGAGCTAAATCCCAGGCCCCTCTTCCTGTGCTTCTATTACCAAGATGTCCATCTGAGTGGACAGATATTTCCTTTGGAACTTAATTAGCAATAGCATCCTCTGCAAGCCCTGGGTCCTTCTATCTTCTGGGTAGGTGTCCCCTGAGATAAGTTCCAAGGGGTGGCCCAGACAAGACAAGCCTTATGTATCTGTCTGTTTGCGTTTTGTGGGGGACAGGATCTCACTAGATAGTTCAGGCTGGCTTTAAACTCACTATGTAGCTCAAACTGGCCTGGAATTTGTGCTTATCCTCCTGCCTCAGCCTCCTGAGCGCTTGATGACAGGTGTGCACCAGCAGGCCGGCTGATAAGCCCTATTTTTAAGGTTTGTGGCTGGGGTCACCAAAGGACACTCGCAGACTCGCCTGTGCCGGTGCTGGGCTTTCCTTCCTCCTCCCCCGCCAGAGAGGAGAGAAAGTCTTGCCTAAACCAGCCACCCAGCCTGCGGGAGCCGCCAAATTAGGGCTCCTGACGCCACAGGGTCGCGGGGAGGGAGACTTTCAGTCCACATTGAAATACAACCTTCACTCTTTCAGAGCAGCGGCAGGACGGCTTTTCAACCGGTGGGACGGCAGCAGTGTGAGGAAAACACAGACAAGGGCGGGTGTCCAGAGCCTGTGTCCTTTGGGGGCCCCTGGGCCAAAGATCGACTAATTTATTCATTAACTGCCTTGTGCCTCTAGGAATTTTAAAAGAGGAGAAAACAAACATTTGCTTATTCTTTCTCCGAGCTGTCTCGGGGGTCTGAGATGCCGCCAGTGGATTCTCCAGAGCAGGAATTCCTCGGAGCAGCGTGGGGCCGGCAGGGACAGGAATGGGCTGGAATCACAGGCTTTTCATACAGATATTTTGGAAAACTTGGAGGACGTCCAAATACAATAAATAAGACCCCCAGCATCCCTGGACCACTAACCCAGCTTTAACAATCCTCCTAATTTTGGACAACTTTTTGCATTATATTCCAATTTTGTCCCTTCAGACTTTAGACGGCCCCTGCCCACAGTGTCACGCCGAGCTGCGGCTGTCCGCTGGGCGCTCCTTTTTGGTGATTCTCACACACCTATATGTTTTCGTCCCACAGGACCCGGTGGGTCACCGAGGGAGTGCGCAGGCCGAGACTGGCCGTTCCGGGTCCGCAAAGTGACCCTTGGGTCGATGGACCGAGAACAAGGCCCCCACCGCGCAGCTGCTCGGATGGGGAGTCCAGATGGAGCCCCTTCTTCCCTTCCTGGTGGAGACAGGCAGGCCTGAGATGTCGCCCCGTGGCCCGGCCGGCTCGCACCCGGGAGGGACCGGGCCGCTGTCCACACAGGCTCCCGGCCGCTCCGGGACGGAGGCTGCTCTCTGATCTTGGAGGAGACTCAGCCGGAGCCGCCAGGTCAGGGAGGCCGCAGCGCCGGCCGCTTATCGTCCAGGCCCGGCTGCCTTTGTTGTCGGAGATAAACCCGGCCGGCCGCCTGCTGCAAGCCGCGGGTGGAGATAAGGCAGCGGCCTCCCAGCGGCCGGCCGAGGCAGGTAGCAGGGACAGCGCCCAGCCGGGGTGTCTTCCTCCCTCCGGGCTGTCCTCCCAGAGGAATTCGGACAGAAATCCAAAGGGGCGGCAGTCAGGGGACTCCTGAGGCGGGCGAGGTGGCGGCCAGTGCGGACTATTCCTTGATGTGTTTTTGGTTTGTTTGCTTTTCAAGTTAAACATCTCTTTATTAGCACAGGTTTGCAGCGCTGTGATCACACCCACCGCGGGGAGCTGGCTCATCACCCATCTCAGTTTTCTTCTCAGCCCCTTCCTACCTCCCCATCCCCCTCCCCTCCCCTCCCCCTCCCCTGCCCCTCCCCCAGCACTGGGCTCTCTTCCAGGGAGCAAACGATCTGTCTCCCTACCTCCTGATACCTATCTTTTAGTTTGCTTTTTAAAGTATTTATTTTCTGGGTTTCTCACTTTAGAATAACCATGTGATATGCAAGCTGTGTGTCTGCATCATTTCACTTAAGATTATGGGCTCAGGATGCATCTATTTTTCTACAGATGGCTCAAGTTGATCCTTCATGACGACAGAATAGTACTCCACTGGGCATCAATACTGATTTTTTTTTTTTTTTTTTCAGAGAGAGGGCTTCGCTTTGTAGTTCAGGCTGGCCCTGAACTCACTATGTCACCCAGGCACGCTTCGAACTCACAGCAGTCCTCCTGCCTCTGCCTCCTGAGTGCTAGGATTGCAGGCATGAGCTGCCGCACCCGGTCTTAAGATGTGTGGTTACCGGGGATCGAATCTGGGCCTTTGCACTTGCCAGGCAAGCTCCGGAACCACTGAGCTAAATCCCTGGCACCTGAATTTTCTTTATTCATTTATGTATGCAGCTTCTAACACTTAATTTTTGTTTTTCTTGTTTTGGTTTTGTTTGTTTTCTTTATATAGTCCAGGCTGGACTTGAATTTATTCTGTAGCCTAGACTGGCCTCAAACTCGCAGTGACTCTCCTGACTCAGCCTCCGGTGTGCTGGGATGACAGGTGTGTGCTGTCTCACTTGTTACAATTAGCTATTACAAAACGTGCTGTTCCGTACATAAGTGTGCGCGGACCACTATAACATGACGTCGTTCGTTCTGTTGGGAAGCTCTCTAGCACGGGAATAGCTGGGTCGCATGCAATTTCTAGTTTTAGTTTTTTGAGAGATCTCCACAGGGGTCGTACTGGTCTGCATTCCCACACAGGGCAAGGGTCTGCCGCCCCCAGCCCTCCCCCGCATTTCTTACTGTTTGTTTTCTTGGTGTCAGCCATTCTTTCTGGGCTGAGGTAGAATCTCGGTGTTGTTTGAACGTGCATTTTCCTGTTGGCCAGGAGGCTGGCATGTCTCCGCGTGTTTATTGGCTGTTTTACTCTCAAGAAGCGTCTGCTCACTCCACTCGCCCGTGTCCCCCAAGGTCTCCAGATCTGGGGGCTCGCTTCTCGGGTCCCTTCTGTGTTCTAGATGGGAGTCCTTCATTGGAGGGGCTGGGACAGTTCTCCAGCCTCAGGTTGCCCTCTCTCTAGAGGGGACGCTGTAGCGCTTCTCCCTCTGTCCCCACCTCTGCTCTGAGTATGGGCTGCGTAGGTTCTCTGTGAGGGCAAGGAGGGAAGAAGGCGGCGGAGGAGGATTCTTATACAGAAGCGCTGTGCTTCTGATATGTGCACTACGGGGGCAAAACCTGGCTTAGGGAGGTCCATCAGATGGATTCCCTGTGAACAGCAGGTCTCCTACTTTAGGGTTTGTGCGTTTTTAAATTTGTTAAATTTTTGAGACAGGGTCTAGCTATGTAGTTCTCACTATCTGGCTCAAACTGGCCTTGAACTTGTGGAAATCCTCCTGACTCAGCCTCCAGGGAATTCCAGCCCTGTGCCACCACGTCTGCTCCTAGCCTCAGCTCTCTGATGAGCCTCCCACTTCTAACCCCAACTGCCTCGAGTTTGAAAATCTGCTAGAAATTAAGACTTTTCCGAACAGGAAAGACCTGTTCTTCTGCTAGCCCTGAGTGCTCTGTGGTGGCTAGAGGCAATAGACAGCAGCTCAGATGAGAAAAGGGGTTCATCTTGGAAATGCAGGTGCACCCCAGGGGCTGCCTGGAGTTTTTTTTTTTTCTTAAAAAAACAAACTAGTTGTTTTTTCCAGGACTACAACTTGTATGGATGGCCTACGAATTCAGTGCCAGTAGAGAAAAGCTGTGGGAACATAGCTCCATATTTTCCTTGGAAATAGGTCTGGAGAAGCCACAGAATTTAATGTGTCTGTATGTGTGTGGAAAGAGAGAGGAGAGAAGCCAGTTCAGTCAAGGACTGATCTCTTTAGATTTGGCCAAAAGATATTTTAAATAACAAATTTCCTTCTTTCTTTCTCTTTCTCTCTCCTTTTTTAATTTAATTTAATTTAATTTTTTTTTAGACATGCTGTCACTGTGTAGCCCAAGCTGGCCTCAGACTCATAACTATCCTCCTGCCTCAGCCTCCCGAGGGCTGGGACCACAGACACGCGCTCACACATCTAGCTAAACAATCCTCTTCCAAGATTAATGTATCTGACTTTGTTTTTTCCATTAAAAAATTTCCTCATAATTGGACATATTTCAAATTAAATATTTTCATTGCAAAAAGCAATATGTGTGCTATTGTTAAAAATGACGTGTTGCCCTTTCTCCCTGTCTTTAGTTTCCATACAACTGTTTCTGGAGTTAGCAATTGTGTGTGAGAGAGAGAGAGAGAAAGAGAGGCAGAGAGAGAGAGAAAGAGAGGCAGAGAGGAAGAGGAAGAGATTATTTGAATCAGCTGTGTTACTTTATTTATTATTAACATGGGGCTGGGGGTAGAGTCCAGGGACTGTTGATACTCCAGTCTTTTTTATTTTATATTATGTTATGTTATGTTATTTTGTTTTATGTTATGTTACTTATTTATTTATTTAATTTTATTTTATTATGAGACAACTAAGTGGCCCGGGGTAGCCTTAAATTTGAGACCCTCCTGCCTCAGCCTCCTGAGCAGCTGGAATTACTGGCCTGTGCACTATAACATCCAATCAATGTTCAAACTGTTCTGGAGTTCATGACTTCTCAGCTCCACAGGGAAGGAAGCCCTGGCTTAGACGGTGACCAGCGATTTTCCCACAGTGTCACGCCTAGAAGGGCTGAGTGGGCCCCAGCTCCCAGAGCCCCAGCTCGGTGCCGCCTGTCCCAGCTGGGGCTCCTCCTTCTGGGCACTGTTGGCAAGCTCTTCAGTGCATGGGTATGATGTTTGGCATATCCCTGGCCTCATTCACTACAACAGAAAATGTGTCATAGCCAGGTGTGGTGGTGCACACCTATAATCCTAGCACTGAGGAGGCTGAAACAGGATGATTCCTGTGAGTCTCAGGCCAACCTCGGCTGCATAGCAAGATCCTGGTTCAAAACACACAAAACGAAAAAACAGAAAGTGTGTCCAGACATTGGCAAGTGTCCCCCGGAGGACAAAACTTTGGGCCCAAAGCAAGACCTCTGTTCTGCGCTAAACCCCCACCTGACCCTTGGTGTTGGCTTCAGGTGATGTGAGGTCTGGGGAGTCCGGGCGACTCTCAAGTTGATCCACAGGCTTCTCTCCTGCCTGCACTAAGCTGACTCCCCGCAGCCCCCAGAAACCTGGACCCAGCCCTGTTCTCTCTTCCCCAGAACACAGCACAGCTTTGAGTCTTACTTTATTCTTTGTATCTCTCTGTTTAGGGCGACTGTGGTGGCTGAGCCTTTTCTGCGCAAGCTGCAACCCTCAAACCAAGGGCTTTATCTCCTTTATTTTATTTTATTTTTTTTTTTGAGACAGGGTCAGGCTGGTCCTGAGTTCACCCTCATACACACAGCAATCCTCCTGCCTCTGCCTCCGATTGCTGGGATTACAGGCCTGAGCCACCTGGCCCACCACTGTGGAATGTGGTGCTGATTGCTGATGGGCGTGAGTCATCACACCCATAATTGTGGTATGTGGTTACCAGGGATTGAACCAGGGACTTGGCGCTCCCAAGACGGGTGCCTGAATTACCGAGCTAAATCCCCGGCCCCCTTTTTGACTTTCTGAGGCCTAGACTGGCCTTGAACTCTTGACAATCTTCCCGCCTCAGCCTCCAAATGCTGAGATCACAGGCATGTGCCACCATGCGGGCTCATCATTTTCTTATGAATCTTTGACCCCAGAGACAAGGCCAGGCACAGAGGAGGCGTGAAGAAACCCTTCAGCAAATGCAGGGAGAGAGACAGGCGCGGTGGCATAGCCTGTCATGCCAGCATTCTGGGAAGCTGAGGCAGGAGGATCTCAAGAGTGAGCCCCGTCTGGGAAAAAAGTAAAAAGGATGGTGGGTGTAGCTCAGGGCGCTCGACCCCAAGTGGCACACAAGCAAAACTGAGGCAGCGTGACGTGGAGGCAGCACGGCAGAGAAGCAGGACTCCTCCCCTCCCCTGCGCACAAAGGCACATTCTCTGAACTGAGGAGAAAAGCAACACAAAAAACCCCTTTCCCAACAGCGAGGTCAGCCGACTGCACGCTGCCCTTCCAGATGAATTCACGGTACAACTGTGCGAGGGCACAGGAAATACGGCGAGTGCGGTGTGAGCCCACGCAGACGCCCACACGGGCGCCGGAAGAGAGCCCACCAGCACACCCCCCCACCGTGTCTCAGCAGGGGTGCGATCTTGGGCTGGGCAGGCAAGGTCATGCTTTAAGTTTCGGTTAGTTCTTCTGAGGTGCCGACCTCTCAGCCTCCTTCTAAAGATTTGGAATGACTAACAGAGATAAGAAGGAGTTGGCCTTGAACTGAGGTGATTCTCCTGCCTCAGCCTCCTGCGAGCTGGGATGGGAGGCGTGCACTACCCCCCGTCCCTGCCTTGGAGCCGGAGCCGGAAGCCTGCTCCCTCTGGCTATGTGTGTTTTCTGGGCCCCAGGCAGTGTCCACATCGATGGCCTTAGACCAGGCCGCCACCACCCTCCTCTGAGTCACTGCGGTTTGCAGGAGCTGCTCCCTCTTCCTCCTTTGCCTCCGACCTGTCAGGTTCTTACCCTGCAGCCCTCAATGGCTCCCTCTGATCCTCCGATGACTTTGTGTCACTTCTTAAAGTGACCTCCCCCCTCTGGAATCCACCTTCTCTGCTCCCTTCCTTCACTGCCCTGTGACCACGATCGTCCCCATCCCTGTGCCCTGAGTCACGCGAGGCCAGGTCCCCTTGAGGGGGAAGCAGAGGGAAGCCACACGTCAGCCTCTGCCGCAGTGCTGTGGGACGCAGGCCGCTCTCACCTGCTACCTGACATCTGCTGTACCACCTAAGAGCTCAGGGCATCTGCGGGTGACTCATACAGACTGGAGACTGGCACCCCACACTCCCGAGCACCCCAGCGTCCACTAACAGCCACTCTGGCTCAGGGAGGGGTACCTCCTGCCGTTAAAAATCAGCTTTCACCCATGGAAGGGTCCCTAAAGGAGACAGACCCGGCCTCGGTTGGTGTAAGCATTAGAAACAAGACATCATGCTCTCTGCCCTCTCTCCACACTCATCGTGTGTCACAAGCGGTCACGGCTCATCACTTTTCCTTGCTGCGTAGTATTTCGCCACATCGCTGTCGCGTCTCTCCGTGCCCCTGCTGATGGACACTTGGTCTGCTTTGTAGTCTGGAGCCAGCGTGCACATGGACGGCACTGACTCTGAGCCACAGCCGTCCGGAGGGGCATGGCGCCTGCCCTGCACACTTTCTTCTGGCTCAGTTATCTCTCCAGAGAAGTTCATTAGAAAGAAAAAAACAAACAGAGAGAGAGAGAGAGAGAAAGCAGAGTGGGCTGTAATCTCAGCTCCTCCGGGCTGCAGCCTGGGGAGATGAAGGCAGGAATGCAGTGGGGCCACAGCCTTTGATGCCTCCACAGACAGCGGCGGAATGAACGCCATTCGGCCTGCGCAGTGCCGCCCTGGAGATGGGGGCTGAGAACCCGGAGCCCAGCCGGCGGCCAGGGTGCTGGGCTCTCCATCCTCGCCATGAGGGCGGTTTCGATCCTCAGGAGCAAAACACACAAATCAAAGGAGTCTCGAAAGGAGGAAAACCATCCAGAAAGGAGATGAAAAGTCAAGGCTGGAGCGTGTGAGAAGCAGGCCTGTGGGCGCAGTCCCTGCCGAGAGCTGCTCCGCACGGTGGGCTGAGAAGCACACGGGCCCTCTCCTGAGCCAGGCAGGCCCGGCCGTGCTCACCCGAGATCTCAGCACGCTGGAGGCTGAGGCAGGAGGACGGCAAGCTGGAGCCACTCTGGACTTTCTGGACAACTTAGAAAGACCTGTGTCAAAGTGAAAAATAAAGAGAGGGCTGGGGGTGTAGCTCTGTACCGAGGCCCTGGGTTCAAACAAGGAAGAAAAGCAGAAGAACAAGGGATCCCACATTTTGATGTCCGCAGCTCGCTTGGCAGTGGGTTCACGCAGGTCCTGACCCTCCCCTCCGTCTAGGGAGACGCAGGTGCAGAGCTCTGTAAGGGGAAACGAGCAGATACTGAGACAAATGTGAATTTCTTCCATGTAAAAAGTCAGAAGTTCTAGACATGGGAGTACCCGCCTGCCATCTCAGCACTCTAGGAGGCTGAGGCAGGAAGATGACAAGTCCAAGGCCAGACTGAGGCATTTTAGCTAAAACTGGATCCCCGACTCCCATTACCCAGAGGTAACTGCGGCTCCTCATCGCTGTTTAAACCTGTAAGTTTCCACCTGACTCTTTAAGATCCTACATCCACAGGTGTACATTTAGATAGGTAGTTTCGCACGCTTGGAACTAAGTGTCACAATCTATCCACTTCGTGTCAACGTCAAGTGTGACTGTGCTGTCCTCAAAGTTTCCTTAGCTACCCCGAATGTGAAATCTTTTGTTTTAGATGAGATCTGGCTATGTAGTTTAGGCTGACTTTGAACTATGTACCCTACACTGACCTCCAACCCGTGGTGATCCTCCTGCTTCAGCCTCCCAGGTGCTGGTGACTATTTTATTTTATTTATTTTATGTTTTGGCTCTGGGGATTGAGCTCGGGACTTTGTGCTTGTGAGGCAAGTGCTGGAACCACTCAGCTAAATCCCCAGCCCAAATACATTTTAAACTATTCCCTTTGGTTTTTCCTCTAAGATTGAATTTTTAATTTTCTCATTTTCCCACTACTATAAATACTGCAGTGTTGCGTAGACCTTTGCTTGTATCTCTCGATATGCTCCGCGGTACAACCAGGTACTTTTTCCCTAAGTTTTCAGACACTGTCGTGTGCTTGGTTCTGAGTAGGGTTTATTATTATCCAAGTTTTCTTGATCTCATCTCACGCCCACAGCCATACCCTGGGCTGGGCGTTGCCACAACCCTCACTTCTAAGGGCACTCCAAGCTCAGCGGGTTATTTAAAGCACACAGTTGACTCTATCTGATTCCAGAAGTCTGGGGGCTTTTAACCAACTGGCTTTCCTTTAAACAAGAAGAACCTGAAATTTTCGCTTTTGCATAAATCGCACAAAGGAGAAGCTGATCAGGCCCCGAGGTCCCGGAAGAGACGGGCCGCAGCTGGGCCTGGAGAGGCCGGGCCGGCAGGTTCTGCTGGTGCTCTGCTGCCCCCTGCCGGCCCGACTCGGCCATTGTCCGGAGTGATCGGCCCCTCTCGGTCGCCGACTGTAATTGAGTTCACACCCTGTGGGTAACAGGAAATGAGCAATAAATGTAACGGTGATTAGTGTGTTCAAAAAGCCTACACTAGAGTGGAAACACGACAGTTATCCCCAGGCCATAGCGAAGAAATTAACGCTCAGAGCTGTTAAACGCCCAAGGTCCTGCCTGGATTAGTGACACAGCTAGAATTCTGCTCCAGGTTTTTGAGACAGGGTCTCACTGCATAGTTCAGGCTGGCCTTGAACCTGCTACGTAGCGGAAGCTGGCTTTGGACTTGCATCCTCCTGCTTCAGCCTCCAGAGCATCTAGGATTCCAGGTGCCTGGCGCTGCACCCAGTTCCCGCTAGTAACTCCCCGTTGACCCCACCCATGCACGCGTGCGCACGCACACACGCACAGATAAGATTACCAGTGAGGAGCAGCAGCATCTAATATTAACAACAGTGGCTTTTTTTTTTTTTTTAAAGGTTTTTTGAGACAGGGTCTCACTTTGTGGTTCAGGCTGGCCCTGAGCTCAGCCTCCAACTCACATCACAGCAATCCTCCTGCCTCTGCCTCCCAAGTGCTGGGATTACAGGCGTGAGCCACCACGCCCGGCACTGTGGTATGTGGTACTGGTTGCTGCTGGGTGTGGGTCTCCACACCCAGTATTAACAACAGTGGCTTTTTACACCACCGCCTTCATCGCTGTCTTTTTATCCCCTAGACCTGCAAAGTCGGCTGTTCCTCGATCTCCTGCCCTCCTGCCTTTTGTAATTTAGTTTTCTCCATTCGGCCTGTCCTCCCCTCCCCAACCACACGGCATCCTCTCGCAGGAACCAACAGCAGCGGCTTCTGGAAGGGACAGACCCGGCTTCCAGACGCACCTCTTCTTCCCCCAGTGCTTTTACACCGCGTCAATCGCGCATCTCCCCGAGCCTCAGTTTTCTAATCAATAAAATGGGTCTACAGATAACTCAAGACGGATGTATTCATTTAAATTCTGGCCCATGGTGTCTCCTCAATAACTCGCAGTGAATTCTGTGATGACATTTTACACTATGAGGCTTTCTCGGGAGGCGCTGGGCCTGAGGTCAAGATTCAGCAGGGGGTGGGGGTGGGGGTGGGGGTGGGACAGAGGAAATGCTTCTGTGTGAACCTTCCCAGGAAAACCCTGCTCGAGGTTCACCAGCGCAGCTACCAGGACTCAGCCCAAGCCCTGTCTGTTCCCAGGGAGCAGAGAATTCCCATAAAACGAGGCTTCCAAACAAACCTCTTCCCACACTCGCCACTTCCCATTCCCACAACCTTACGCCTCTCCTAGGAATACGGTGCTGGGAAGCGCGCCCCACTCAGGGAGATGCGCTGCGGACAGCAGGTCATCTGGGGAAATGTCTTCTTATTCATCGGGGGAGCTGGGATCCAACCGGGGGCCTCATGCATGCCAGGCAAGCCTTCTACCGCAGAGTGGTGCCCCCTCGCCTTCCAGTGTTACAGTTTGGACTCCAAGACAGGGCCTCACTTAGTGCCCAGGCTGGCCTCGAACTCGAGATCCTACCGCCTCCGCCTCCAGAGAGCTGGGAGGACAGACACGCGGCCCCACACCCGGCATGCTTCACAGAAGCAAACCCTCCTAAGTTCAAGCCGGAGAAGCTGGCCTGGAGGCCCCTGCATGGTCCTTATAGGTGCTAAACAATTTTCACCCTCCCTAGCCTCATTTTGGGGAAGCATCCCCACCACATACCTGTGAGTCCCACGGCCAGAGGGACTAGAGTTGGAGTCTGGCTTTTCTTGCTGGCTGTGCCATTTTGGTTAAGCTATCTGCTCTTGTTTGTGTCTTTAGGCTCTCCGGAAGGCTCGCCCATTAGAGACTTGGGTTCTAGTGTCATGCATTTGGGAGGTGTTGCGCCTTTAAGAGGCAGAGCATAGCGGGAGGTCTTTAGGTTAAGAGGCGGAGCATAGCGGGAGGTTTTTAGGTTGTTGGGGCGTGGCCTGCGGGGCCCCGCCCCTTTCTCATGCTGTCTCCTGGTTTGGGGAGGTTGCGAACCTGCTACTGAGCAATGGTCCTGGGCAGTGCCCCCCCACCTTCCATGCTAGGCCTTAAAACAAACCACTTGTCTTTGTAAGCTGACTGTCACGGGGGTTTTGCTAGAGTAACCACCATCTCATCGCCAAGTCTTATTTCTCTGACTTTTAACGGAGACACTCACATGTCAAAGTCCACAGCGGCTTTGTCCAGGGATGGACACCTCGTGCCCCACGTGCGTCTGGCTGCGTGACAAATCCACTCGGTGCTCGGGGGCGGTGAGGCACCTTTCGGCCTCAGAGGTGAGGTGTCGGCCGAGGCCCTGCAGCCGCTCCGCAGAGCCGGCTGCTCTCCCAGCTCGCGCGCTGGTAGATGTGAAAGGGAGAAGCCAGTCTGGGGACATACACGGGCCGTTGCGCACCTGTGACCCGGAATCGCTAATGCCATTGTGTGGAGAGACTGGGAACAGGACGAACTCTCTGGGAACGTCCTGTCTCTAGTCTCCGCCCAATACATGGGTTATGATCATCCTAGCTCATTTGTGGAGCCGTTGCTAGGTGCCGAGCACTGTCCTTGGAGACTGCCCTCTGTCCTGTCCCACTGAATTCTCACTGCGGTCCTGCCGGATAGCTCACATCGTCATCGTCATCATCATCATCGTCGTCATCATCGTCATTCTGAGACAGACTCTCACAATGTAGTTCATCTTGGCCTTGAGCTTATGGTGATCCTCCTGCCTCAGCCTCCTGAGTGCTGGGATTAAATGGCTAAGACTGAGGGTTCATAGCCTGTGCCCCGCAGAACCACGACGGTGGGGCCCGCAGGTGACGCCCTGACTACCCAGCAGCCACTGCACTTGAAAGGTCCTGGACACCTGGGGCTGAAGCCAGACAGCTCGTGCTCTGCCGAGGCCTTGAGAACTTATTACATATCTAATTATGCCTCAGTTTTCCTATGAAAAAAAAATGGGCTCATGGTAAAAAGGAGCAAAAGAGGGGAGTAAAAGTTTTCTCTAACCTTCACCCTATAATCTCGCAGTCCACCAGAAATAGCAGTCAGTAGTTTAGTAAGCGGCTCCCCTCAGTTTTGACACTCGATAACCCCATTTTCTGACCAGTGGCCATTTATTTAGTTTTGAGACACACTTTATATGTAGCCCAGGCTGGCCTTGAGCTCACAGCGATGCTCCTGCCTCAGCCTCCTGAATGCTGGGATTATAGGCGGGCCCCAGCACGCCGGCTGGCCAGTTGCTTTGCAAAGTTAATACTATGCGGGCACATGCATCTGCTACAACGCAGTGAAAGCCGCTCGGGGAGCAGCAGGACACGGCTGTGGATCCCAGCTCGCCAGCGGATGGGCACACGCTTGCTTCTGTCTTCTGGGGCTGCAAACAGTGATTCCCCCCTTGACGCTGCTCCGAGCTTGGCCGAGTATTTCTGCAGGGTGGATTAGCAGAGACCATGGCTGTAAACGCCACAGTGTCACACACACTGTGCCCCGGCATCTGGATCCCTCTGCGGTTCCCACGGGGGCAGCGTGAATCTCCCTGCTGCCAAAGGCAGACCTCTACCGGAGCCTCGCGGGGACCGGCCACGGGCAGGTCACACGAGTCATTCTGGCCTGCCGAGACTTCAGAAGCGAGAGGAGAGGGGGTCGGGTGGGGGCGCCCAGGCCTAGTCTCCAGGCCCAGCCCGGCCGCACCTCCTGACCCCCACGGGAAATCTGTTGCTGTGCTTCATGCTGTGGCCGTGGGTGTAATTACGGCCAGGGGACCCGCAATTAACCTTCCGCAGAGTGACCTGTGACGGAGGAGCCGGCGTGTCCGGTCCCAGAAGACCCGGGATGTCTGGGCCGAGGGTGAGGAGATGGCCAGGTGGGGGTCAGCGGGGTCTCCGCTGGTACCCGGATGCTGGGCTTGCTTTCCTGCTTTCTCCTTTCAAGAATCAAGTTCTTTATTCACAAGCAGACACTGTCACCCAGGAAATGGGGCTCAGAGCCAAGACTCCTGTGAGTCACAAACTCTGAAGTTGTTTAAGTCCTTATATCTGGTGGCCCTGTATTTGCAAAGATCTCTGAATTCCCTCTCTCTCTCTCTCTTTCTTCTTCCTTCTTTTCAGAGACAAAGTCTCACAATGTAACCTAGGCTGGCCTGGAACTCACAGAAAGTCTCCTGCCTCAGCCTCCCAAGTGCTGGGATCAAAGGTGCATACCACCAAGTCTGGTTTCCCTTTATCACTCTTTTCTTCTTATATCTTAAATCAGATTAAATCATGCCAAAGTTCTGTTATATCTAAGACAATGTAAATGCTTTTAAATAGCTTTTATTAGCACATGCACACAGGGGTCAGGTGCCTCGTGGGGAGTTAAGACAAGCATATAAACATCTTGATTCTGTGCCCCCTTCCTGCCTCCTTCTCTGCTCCTAGTAAATACTGATAAGCAATTGTCCTGCTGTGTCACTCAGAGGTTAAAGACAAGAAAACACACTCTGCTTTTAAATATTTTTTCACTCGCAGTGGACAATTTACAGCCCATGGTCACGGAGGGCTGCCTGCTCTTCTCTTTACGGTAACAATGTATGCAATAAAGGGGACAGACATCAAATATACAGCTTGGCGTCTCTGTCAAGCGTGTCCCTGTGTAACTCCCAGCAACCTAGGCAGCCCCAAGGGCGTCCACACACGACTCTCACCGAATCCTTTCCACAAAGATAAGCGCCACTCTGCTCTGACTTCTGTCATTGTCGTTTTGTTTATTTTTTAACTTCATTGCAATAGAACACTAGTCTGTTTTGTAGCTAGCTTCTTTCACTTATATTCATCCATATCGTTGCACGGAGCTGCTCTGTTCTTTTCAGGGCTGTATAATATTCCATCTGTGATCATACACTAACTTATTTATTCATTTCTGCTCTCAATGGACATTCTGTTGTTTTGAGTTATGGCAAATAAGTTTTCCATAAATATTCTTCTGCATGCCTCTGGACATACAAAAGCACTCGTTACTAAAACCTCACTAGACTTAGCAACTGAAATCCTTCAATTTTGTGGCTCCGGTGGGGACCAGATGCCTTACAAATGGAACCTGGGGTGTATTGAAGGGTGCAAAGAAAACTGTGCATCTGCTGTATCTACATCCCTCACGGGCGTCTTTTCCAGGCCCCTCTTCCTTTCCATTGAACCAGGACCTTCTCACCAAGCTACCTCCCAGGCCTCTTACGATGATGCTTCTGAATTTTGAGATAGGATCATCAGAAGTCACCAAGTTGTCCAGACTGTGCTCAAACTTGCGATGCTCCTGCCTCAGCCTCCAGGGTGCTGGGATTACAAGTGTGCGCAGCACCGCGCTCGGCTCCGTTCCCTACTTCAGTGAAGGTGTGTGGTGCAGGCCAAGAAGAGGACAGTGCGTTGGAAACTGGCCTCCTGGGCGCTCCAGGTCTCTGTCCAGCCCAGGACCCTGAGACCAAAGGCAAGAAGCCGGCCTCTCCCGGGCTGGCAGGCCCTGCTGGCATCCTGCACTCCCCTGCCCTTGGCACAGCCCTGACCGAGTCAGCGGCCCTCGGGGCCCAGCCTTTAACTCACCCCAGCCTTCAACTCACCCCCCAGCCCTGCGCACGCGCAGCAGAGCCCAGTGCTTCTCCCAGCCCCAAGTCCTCCCTAAAGTCCCCCAAATCCGGCTCCGTTGGCATCTCGCTGGACCAGAACCACGAGCAGTTGGCCCGACCTCAGCTGCATCAAACGAGCAGTTACTTTAAAAACAGAGTTTTACAGAAAAGCTAGATTTTGAAAGAAAATTAGTTGTTAGACGAGCGAGGTCGTAGCACAGTAACGTGTTAAGCGCGCGGACGAATCCGCCCAGAAGACCCGAGAATTCGGGGGTGCAACGGTCGCGGTGCCCCACAGTTCCCACGGCTGTGACGGGGAGGAGGCAACGAAGAGAGGACGGTTACCCCGGTAACGAGGAAGACGCACCCGCATTTACAGACACTTCGCCAGCTGTCGGCCTCCCAGCCGGACGGTAGTGTCGTGCTCCAGATCAGTGAGACCAATAACCCGTCATCAATCGAAATGGCCGTGGGTTCAGAACCCACGTACAACAGCGGGATGTGCGATGCAGCCTGTGACCCGAGCTCTCGGGAGGCCGAGGCAGGAGGGCGTGTGGTGTGTGGAGTCTCGCTTTGTAGTTCAGGCTGACCTTGAGCTCAGCCTCCAACTCACATCACAGCAATCCTCCTGCCTCTGCCTCCCGAGTGCTGGGATTACAGGCGTGAGCCACCACGCCCGGCACTGTGGTATGTGGTACTGGTTGCTGCTGGGTGTGAGTCTCCACGCCCAGTATTGTATGTGGTTACCGGGGATCAAACCCAGGTCCTTGCACTTGGAAAGCAGGTGCTGAAATCACTGAGCTAACTCCCTGGCCCCAGCTGCTCTTTATTTTTGGCTTTTTGAACCAAAGTTTCATGCCTGTGTCTCTGTACCCTCGAACTCTCAGCTCCCTGCAATCCTCCTGCCTCAGCCTCCTCTGAGGGCTAGGATTTCAAGCAGGTGCCACCATGCCTGGCTTGTAACTGGTTTTTTAAATGTGACATGCGGCCCTCGTGAGTCGCCAGTGGGGGGTTGGCAGTCTCCGTCCGCTGCCTTCTACTGTTTTAACTGATACATCTGAGACATTCATGCTCAAACGGACATACCTCAAGGAACATCACTCACAAGTGAAATAAATAGACGTGTATAATACTGTATCATTTCTCTAGTGTTAGAAACTGAAGAGGTAAATTAGTTCTAAAATGTAGGGCAGGCATTGTGAAAAAGGAAAGGAAAGGGAAAGGGGGAAAGGAAAGAAGGGAAAGAAAAACATTGATGGTAAAAAAGGAAACAAAGCTTATTATAGGGGGGGGGTAAGGAGGGCCGGGAAATGAGAAAAACTGAGAATCAAGGTGTGTCACATACTGGTACAAATTCTCAATGCTGAATTTGATCATCATGTTTGTATAAAATATACCAATAACATCAATTATAAATCATAAATAAAATAACTGGCCTAGGTTCCTCTTGGAATTTATTTTCTTTGACCAAGCCCAGAGAATGCTGATCTATATCTTCAGACCCAACTCATCCTTTTTTTTTTTTTTTAAAGAAGATTTTATTTTGAGACAGAGACTTACTGAGTATTCCTGCCTGGTTTCAAACGTTCAACCTTCCTGCCTCAGCCTCCTGAGCCGCTGATACACACACCTGGCCCGACTCCTCTGGGGGGGAGGGTGTGTGTAAAGGGTGAGCCCACGTGGAACCCGACCCGATTGTCAACTGCGCTCCTGATGGTCCCCATGGGGACCCCGAGTTCACCCCTGTCCAGGTGTTCACCCCTGAGAGCTGGGCGGCCACACAGGGGACAGCCAGCCGGGGTCACAGTGGCCGCTGTTCCCTGGCTGGGCTGGGACGGGAGGTTTTCGACTCATTTCCCAGCAGACAGGAGGAAAGGGGCAGGGCCCCTTCCTGTTCTACTTTACTTACTGACCTGTTCCACTTCTCTCAGGGTGACGCAAGCTGGGCCTCAGCCTAGATGACCGCCCAGGGACAAGGGGCCTGCAGCGGGCGGAGCCACTGTGAAATGGCAGGTTATCGCCGCTAACGATCGCCTTTCCCCGGAGCAGCCCGCAGGCCCACGGTACCGCAGTCCGGGCCGCCTGCCCTGGGCCTGACCTCCCCTGTTTACAGAGAGGGAGAAACGGGAGTGGTGACTCAGCCTTGTTTACTCCCTTCCGGGTCCTGACCTCTGCCCGACCTCCAGGGATCCCTGCAGGCCCAGGGAGGAAACCCCGGAGTGAGGGCTCTGTCCATTCATAGCTCACTGAATCGCAGGGATGGGACGCTATCCTGACCCGAAAGCACTAACGCACTAAAGCAACTTGTCGTCCTGTCTTTTCTCTATCTAGCTTTCTCTTTTTGAGATGGGGTCTCACACTACTCATTATGTACTCTAGGTTGGCCTGCAACTCACAGGGATACTCCTGCCTCAGCCTCCTGAGCGCTGGGATTATAGCATACACACCACTCCCAGCCAGCTATATTTTAACACAAGAAGTTGTTAAGAAGATGGTATATTATATTTAATATAAAATTGCATGCATGAACAGATTCTTAGAACATAGATCTAAATATTAATAGTGTTTCTGTCTGGGTGTAAGATTACCAGGTTCGCTTTTTATGTTTCTAATTGAACACCTGCAATTTCTGTTTGTCCCATAAGAAAATACATTTCCTTTTGTTTTTAGGTTGTTTTGAGACAAGGTCTCATTTTGTAGTTCAGCCTCAAACTCAGCAATCCTCCTGCCTCTGCTTCTCCAGTGCTGGGATTACAGGCACGAGCCACCACTCCCAGCATTGTTGTATGTGATTACCAGGCATCGAACCCAGGCCCTTATGCTTACAAGACAGGCGCCGGAACCACTGAGCTAAATCCCTGGCCCCAAACATACATGTCTTGTGTAATTAAAGCAATAAAAGCAAATATAAGATGGACAGAGAAGCAAAGACAGATTTTCTTCTCTTCGAAATAAAATTATAGCCCAGCATGGTGAGATACTCCTGTAAATCCAGCACTCCGGAGGCTGAGGCAGGAGACTCGCTTTGAGTGCGTTCAAGACCAGCCTGAACTACATAGGGAGATCCTGTTTCAAAAACCAAAATAATAGTAACAATAACAATTCTAATAATACAGCATTTACTTCCTGCAAATGCTCTCCTAAATTCTTCAATAATCTAATCCTCTCTCAGTAGGTTCTACTTTACTTATTGACCTGTTCCACTTCCCGAGCTGTGTGGACCAGATGTGGAATATTCCCCAGTCTCAGAGGTGGGCCTTTGAGGGGTGATCGGATCACGGGGCCCTGCTAGTCACCAGTGGGTTCCATGGGCGCCAACATAGCTGACTACTGTCAGGAGGCGGGGCGTGACTGGAAGGGGCGGCACTGGGCGGGGCCTGTTTGAAAGAGATGGACACTGGGGCAGGGTTTGGCTGAAAGGGGCATGAACTTGGCGGGATCTGTCTGAAAGGGGCGGGGACTGGGGGGGGGGTGAGGCCTGACTGAAGGGGCGGGCACTGGGGCGGGGCCTTACTGGAAGGGGCAGGCACTGGGTGGGGCCTGGCTGAAAGAGGCAGACGCTGGGGCTGGTCTTACAGAAAGGGGTGGATGTGGGCGGGCACTTACTGGAAGGGGCAGGCACTGGGCGGGGCCTGGCTGAAAGAGATGGACACTGGGGCGGGTCTTACAGAAAGGGGTGGACGTGGGCGGGGCCGACTGGAAGGTGCAGGCATTGGGGCGAGGCTGGAAGCGGGTTTTTTTCTCTTCCCTGGCTCACCCTTCTCTCTGCTTCCTGTGCACCATGATGGAGCAGTCTTCCGCCCAGACCCTTCCAGTACAGTTTCAGCCCCAGGCCACGGACTGAAACTGCACCGAAATGAGCTTCTTTAAGCTGTTGATGTCAGGTATTCTATCCCGGGAATAGGAAAGTGACCAAGATGTGCAAATAGAGACCCGAAGCAAGACATGTATACACATTATTCGCGATGGCCGAAAGATGGAAGCAAGTGTAGAGGTGCAGCGCGGTGCGGCCGGCAGGAACCGGGCCTCCTTGCACAGCGCCCGGCGCAAGGAGCAGACGGCCCGCAACAGCCTGCGCTCTGACTCGGGCACAGTCCGCTGTCGTTCGTCAGCGACGTCCCCTGGCCTCGGGGACGACACGACCCCGTGGCACAGTGGCCATGCTGATGGAGTCAGGGAGGAACTCTCAGAGCAATGCTTGACATGGTAATAAACATAATAGACGTGGTGCTATGAGCCATGGTCCTCAAATGGTATCTCACCCTTTTATTTTACAATTGCTTGCGAGGGTAAGTGTAATGCTCTGATGAGCAGGAAGGGAGACGCTATCTCTGCAAAAATGAAAAATCAATATATCCTATTTTTGTTGTGGTGGTGGTACCAGGAATCGAACTCAGGACCTTGAGCTTGTGAAGGCAGGTGTAGTGCCATTGAGCTACACCCCCAACAGTATATCCAATCTTGGAAGAAAAGAAACCAAAAATAAATATTAGAGGTACAGAACATTACGTTAAGTGAGGCCCAGAAAGAGCAAGAAACCACGTTTTTGCTCATTTGTGAAGCTACAGACATTGCGCTCCTAGAGGGGGGGAGCAGCACAGGGGAGGGGGCAGGCCACAGGGACCCAGGGCAGCTAAATGGGGAGTCCGTTCCTGACACCGCAGCGTGGGAGGTAAGTGTAGTCTGCAGCACTTTATTATATATATCAAAAGAACTAGGAGAGCGTTCAAAGGTGTCCACCACAAAGACACTACTGACCTTGACCTGTTTGTGACCCAGTATATCAAAGTATCACATTGTATCCTGTAAAGGTGTGTAAATATGCGTCATTTAAAATGGTAGATATAGGTCAAGCCATACAGTGACTCTAAGAATTATGCCTTGCCAAGGGGCCGGGGAGTTAGCTCAGTGGTTCCGGTGCCTGTCTTGCAAGCGCAGGGACCCGGGTTCAATCCCCAGTCACCACATACCATACTGGGAGTGGAGACTCACACCCACCAGCAACCAGTACCACATACCACAGTGCCGGGCGTGGTGGCTCACGCCTGTAATCCCAGCACTCGGGAGGCAGAGGCAGGAGGATTGCTGTGATGTGAGCTGGAGGCTGAGCTCAGGGCCAGCCTGAACCACAAAGCGAGACCCTGTCTCAAAAAATCTAAAAAACAAAAAGAATTACGCCTTGCCAAGAGAGACTTCAAAACTGGAATCAGCCGCCTTCCAACTGCAGGGTGTATCTCAGAGTCAGCGGCCGTTTTCCTGCTCCGGGCAGAGAGGAGCTGCCGGCTGGAGGTATGGGTGAATTCCGCCTGTGGGTGGTTCCCGCCTACTCAAGAGCCAGCTGTTTCTGGGTTATAATTCTGCAGGTGTGAGAACTGGGGCCGAGGCAGGCAAAAGAACTTTGGGTCTCCACGCCGTCATGCCTGGTGTGGGCACCGCCGCCTCTCCTGACGACCTCCCACAGCCTGTCTGCACCCCACACGGAGGCCACCCCAACTGAGCAGAAAAGCCTCTGAAAATATGCTCTATGAAAGTGAACTAACTTATTAAGATGCCCGAGTTTCTCAGGGGAAGGGGGAGAGAGCAGGGGGGTGACACGGACCCCTAGAATCCCCCTTTCCTTCCGAAAGACTTCTCATCTGGTGACAGCAATATGCCAAGACATCTGTCATGGTGATTTCCCTTTGGTGCCGTTTCTTGGTGTCTTAAAATGTTAGACACCAGTCGCTGAAAATGCTAAAAACAACAAAACAAAAATGTTCCGGAAGGGCCGGGACGCAGCTCTGTGGTAGAGCACTCACCTACGCCATGTGAGGCGCTGGGCTCTGCTCCCAAAGAGACAGCAGCAGTCTAGTCACCAGCGAAGCCTTAATCAGTGGGCTTCCTCCGCGGCACCCCTGGCAGCGCGCACAGGTACGAAACAGCCGAGGTCGTGCACCTGGCACTAGGGTTTCAAGAGACACTGGAGTGGGTGGCAGTGGCACGAGGTGCCCGGAACCTTCCCCTTCTCGCACTTTACCTGGCTCCCTGGACCTGTCAGCCATGTAGGACCCAGTCGCTACACAGAGCCGACCCGATACCCAGTACCCTCTCTGAGTCGTGGGTACTGTGCGATGAACTCGCACAGAACTTTCTATATGATTTTTAGATTTTTTAACAAGGTGTGGCGCGTACCATCAGCCAAACCCCAGAATTGCCCAGAGACTGGTTACGGCCACAAAAACCCAAGTCGTACACTCTTACAGCTACTGTGGCTTCCTGTCTTGGTTTTAGGGCCAAGCGTGCGCCAGCTGAGCAGAGAAGAGAGGTGTCAGCGGTGACGGGCCTGGGGGCGCCATCACTGCAAATCAGGATGCTGGGACTCCCTGAGTTCTAAGAGAGATCACACTTGGTTGATTCTTCTATCCGTTCTCCATTTTTAAAAGAATTCAGTTAGGGTGAGTCATTTGAAGTTGCTGACATTTGAATTTTTGTTTTGTTTTCTTTTTTTATTTATTATTTTTTTTATTTATTATTTTATTTTTTTTTTTTTTTAGGTTTTTTGAGACAGGGTCTCACTTTGTAGTTCAGGCTGGCCCTGAGCTCAGCCTCAAACTCACATCACAGCAATCCTCCCTGCCTCTGCCTCCCGAGTGCTGGGATTACAGGCGTGAGCCACCACGCCCGGCACTGTGGTATGTGGTACTGGTTGCTGCTGGGTGTGGGTCTCCACACCCAGTATTGTTATGTGGTTACCGGGGAATCGAACCCAGGCCCTTGCGCTTGCAAGACAGGCGCCGGAACCACTGAGCTAACTCCCCGGCCCTCTTTTTTAATTTTTTGAGACAGGTCTCATGGCGTGGCCCGGGCTACCTTCAAACTCAGAAGTGATCCTCCTGCCTCAGCCTCCTGAGCGCTGAGAGGACAGGCATGTACCACCACACCCGGCTGTGACACTTGAATATTTTGAACTTACAAAAGCCTCAAGTTTTAATCAAGTTCAGTCAGATACATACACAGCTTTGTAATGGATCACATACTGAGCTCATAGGCACGATGCATTCTTGATAACATTCTGCTGAGATGTAGAGAGGTCAAGCCTCTTCCCAAGGTCCAAGCGCGGTCTCACTTCTTCAGGGATACCGCTCAGAATCACCAGACAACATCCGGGCCTCCGTCCACATCGACGCTGACTGTGAACGCCTTGTGAATCTGGCTTAGGACCTGCCAGACCTGCCGCTCAGCGCTCGGCATTTCGGAGCCCAGACCATATTCTGCTTCTGTGGTAAGTTTCCAAGCAACACCCAGCTCATGCACAGGGCGTCTGTCTAAAGTTACTCTGAGGATCTGTTGGCACAGCCGGACAGAGTGGACACACCTACCTGTAACTCCAGCCCTCAAGAGGCTGAGGAAGGAGGATCGCTGTGAGTTTGAGGCACCTGTAATCATATCATATAGATGCACATACTGACTGGTAATTTTCTGGTGTTTATTTCTTGTCTTTCTTCTCCTCATAGTAGAAACACACATACACACACACACACACACACACACACGGACTAAATTGATTACAGACTTTGTGTTTTAGTTGAATTAAATGGTATTCAATTTTTTCTCTTTCCTTTGTGTGGTTCATATTTATTTGTTGACTTACTTCTGAGACAAGATCTCATTCTGTTAGCCTCAAACACTTGCACATATATATTTCCCCAAAATCAGCCTTCCACACAGCTGGGGCTATAGGCACATCCCACAACACCTGGCTTGCATTTATGTATTTTAATTGCAAAAAACCCTTTATTCATGCTATTCATAATCTGATGACTTTTAAAATTTTATTTTGTGTATGTATATTTAGTTACTTCATATAAAGCTATAAAAGTGATTTTTTTTAAAATAGTTTTTTGAAACAGAGTTTCACTATGTAGTTCAGACTGGCCTTGAACTCACCACGTAGCCCAGGCTGGCCTCGAATTCGCAGCGGTCCTCCTGCTTCAGCCTCCTGAGTGCTGGGATTACAGAGATGCACCACAAGGCCCGGCTACTATTTTATTTATCTTATTATTTATTGGTATTGGGGATTGAACTCAGGACCTTGAGCTTGAGGGCAGGCACTGGGACCACTGAGCTAAATCCCTGGCCTAACCAGCTACAATTATAGCGTGTATCCTGTTCTCTGTAACGAGTGCCTCTCCACGGCTGACGCTCACTCTCAGAGGCTGGTGAGAGCTGGTGGGCCACACGCCCTGCACGCGGCTGTCCTGGCTCTCAGTTCTCAGGACAACGTCTGTATCCGGTCACCGGCAGATAATCAAAGGTCGCTCATGAGACTCATGTGCCAGATTCCTACTACCTGTAGCAGAGCTTTCCCGTCCGACCTGCGGCGTCAGCACAGGTGTGCCCCGTTTCCCCTGAGCCCTCACAGAGGAGGCCAGGTGGGCCTTAATCTTCCCATCTGATCTCCACAGGTCCCCGTGACTATGACCTTGGATCCTGGGATAGAGAAGTGATGTTAATTGAAAAAAAAAAAAAAAAAAGGTAAAGGACCAGGGATTTAGCTCAAGTGGGACCACACCAACCTGGTAAGCACAAGGGCCCGAGTTTGATCCTCACAATAAAACTCCACAAAAAACACAAACCCAGAATGCTCTATGTAGTTGATGCACCCATCCTGTCCCCCCGTTTTGTCACAGCAGCGGGAACATCCCGTGTTTCCGTGTGACGCTAACGTCAGAAGAAGCTGGGTGAGTGGAGGCGCGGAACTCCCATCAATCTTTGCAACATTCCCGCCAATCCAGAAATGATTATGAAGTCTGATCACTCATCCTGAAATTCTTTAAGCTTCAGTCAGGAGATATCAAAGAGGTTCTCTCTTTGTTTATCTGGGACAAGGTCTCACTGTGTGGCCCAGCCTGGTCTTAAACTACACGTGCTTCTCCTGCCTCAGCCTCCCACGTGCTGGGATTATGAAGGTGTGCCACCACAATGGGCAGGTCCAGGGCCTTGTGGGAAGCGAGTGCTCTTCCACACAGCATTGGGCTGCAATCTATTGTAACAGTCATTTAATAAATAATATTAACAGTGATGAGCGCAGGCCTGGTCTCCTGCGGGGATGGGAGACAGTACTGCTCTTCCTAAAAGCCCAAGCTGGAAAAACCTCATCCCTGTTTGTACATGAGAACTGAGATGAGTCCCAGGTCTCCGTCTCTGAACCCTCAGTCTAACTAGGGTAGATTATGCTGACGGCAAATCTTCCCTGGAAATTATTTCCAAAAATAGTAACACTGATTGGCTACTAAAGCTTTTTAGAACTTGACAAAATTCTACTGCAGCAAATCACACTGTGTGTCAAAGCTTGCTGGTATTCTCTGAAAATCATTAACTAATACCATTGGAAGTAATACGAATATTCTTTTTTTTGTTTTTGTTTTGTTTTGTGTTTTTGAGACAGGGTCTCACTTTGTAGTTCAGGCTGGCCTTGAGCTTAGTCTCAGACTCACATCACAGCAATCCTCCTGCCTCTGCCTCCCGAGTGCTGGGAT